>JASEVX010000005.1:91817671-92067192 GCA_031761405.1 Serripes groenlandicus | reverse complement strand
GAAAATGTGCAGGTGTATAATCAAACAATTTGATGGATATGTTTGATGGAGGTGATTGTTGCCTGGATATGTTGATTGTCTAGAAGCTAAAATCAGTTTCTTATTAAATTACGTTTGTAAGTCGTTTAGTAAAGTGATTCACAGTCGTCTCATGCATCTACCCCTCATCATAATTGTAAGTCGCTTTGTACAGTGACTCACAGACGTCTCATGCATCTGCCCCTCATCATACTTGTAAGTCGCTTTGTACAGTGACTCACAGACGTCTCATACATCTGTACCTCATCATACGTGTAAGTCGCTTTGTACAGTGACTCACAGACGTCTCATACATCTGTACCTCACCATAAGTGTAAGTCGCCTTGTACAGTGACTCACAGACGTCTCATACATCTGTACCTCATCATAAGTGTAAGTCGCTTTGTACAGTGACTAACAGACGTCTCATACATCTGTACCTCATCATAAGTGTAAGTCGCTTTGTACAGTGACTAACAGACGTCTCATACATCTGTACCTCATCATAAGTGTAAGTTTCCTTGTACAGTGACTAACAGACGTCTCATACATCTGTACCTCATCATAAGTGTAAGTTTCCTTGTACAGTGACTAACAGACGTCTCATACATCTGTACCTCATCATAAGTGTAAGTTTCCTTGTACAGTGACTAACAGACGTCTCATACATCTGTACCTCACCATACGTGTAAGTTTCCTTGTACAGTGACTCACAGACGTCTCATACATCTGTACCTCATCATAAGTGTAAGTCGTTTTGTACAGTGACTCACAGACGTCTCATACATCTGTACCTCATCATAAGTGTAAGTCGCCTTGTACAGTGACTCACAGACGTCTCATACATCTGTACCTCATCATAAGTGTAAGTCGCTTTGTACAGTGACTCACAGACGTCGCATACATCTGTACCTCATCATAAGTGTAAGTCGCCTTGTACAGTGACTCACAGGCGTCTCATACATCTGTACCTCATCATAAGTGTAAGTCGCTTTGTACAGTGACTAACATACTTCTCATACATGTGTACCTCATCATAAGTGTAAGTCGCTTTGTACAGTGACTCACAGACGTCTCATACATCTGTACCTCATCATAAGTGTAAGTCGCCTTGTACAGTGACTCACAAACATCTCATACATCTGAACCTCATCATAAGTGTAAGTCGCTTTGTACAGTGACTAACAGACGTCTCATACATCTGTACCTCATCATAAGTGTAAGTCGCTTTGTACAGTGACTAACAGACGTCTCATACATCTGTACCTCATTACATGTAACAGTAATTTTTAAAGTAACTCACAGACGTCTCATACAGCTGTCCATCATCATAAGTATAAGTCGCTTTGTACAGTAACTCACAGACGTCTCATACATCTGACCGTCATCATAAGTGTATGTCGCTTTATACAGGGCTTGACAAGCATAGAGAGCCCTGCTCATCGGTCTGGTCATACCAAATACTTTAACAATGGTAGAAGGTGCTTCCCCTCTCGATACACAGGGCGTGACAAGCATAGAGAGCCCTGATCATCAGTCTGGTAATACCAAACACTTTAACAATGGTAGAAGGTGCTTCCCCTCTCGACACGAAGCTCGTGACAAGCGTAGAGAGCCCTGATCATCAGTCTGGTCATACCAAACACTTTAACAATGGCAGAAGCTGCCTCCCCTCTAGACACACAGGGCCTGACAAGCATAGAGAGCCCTGATCATCGGTTTGGTCATACCAAACACTTTAACAATGGCAGAAGCTGCCTCCCCTCTTGACACACAGGGCCTGACAAGCATAGAGAGCCCTGATCATCGGTTTGGTCATACCAAACACTTTAACAATGGCAGAAGCTGCCTCCCCTCTTGACACGCAGGGCCTGACAAGCATAGAGAGCCCTGATCATCGGTTTGGTCATACCAAACACTTTAACAATGGTAGAAGGTGCTTCCCCTCTTGACACGAAGCTCGTGACAAGCGTAGAGAGCCCTGATCATCGATCTGGTCATACCAAACACTTAAACAATGGTAAAAGGTGCCCCCCCCCTCCCCCTCTTCACACACAGGGCGTGACAAGTGTAGAGAGCCCTGATCATCGGTTTGGTCATACCAAACACTTAAACAATGGTAATAGCTGCCCCCCTCCCCCTCTTGACACACAGGGCGTGACAAGCATAGAGAGCCCTGATCATCAGTCTGGTCATACTAAACACTTTAACAATGGTAGAAGGTGCTTCCCCTCTTGATACACAGGGCGTGACAAGCATAGAGAGCCCTGATCATCGGTCTGGTCATACCAAACACTTTAACAATGGTAGAAGGTGCTTCCCCTCTTGATACACAGGGCGTGACAAGCATAGAGAGCCCTGATCATCGGTCTGGTCATACCAAACACTTTAACAATGGTAGAAGGTGCTTCCCGTCTTGATACACAGGGCCTGACAAGCATAGAGAGCCCTGATCATCGGTCTGGTCATACTAAACACTTTAACAATGGTAGAAGGTGCTTCCCCTCTTGATACACAGGGCGTGACAAGCATAGAGAGCCCTGATCATCGGTCTGGTCATACCAAACGCTTTAACAATGGTAGAAGGTGCTTCCCCTCTTGATACACAGGGCGTGACAAGCATAGAGAGCCCTGATCATCGGTCTGGTCATACCAAACACTTTAACAATGGTAGAAGGTGCTTCCCCTCTTGATACACAGGGCGTGACAAGCATAGAGAGCCCTGATCATCGGTCTGGTCATACTAAACACTTTAACAATGGTAGAAGGTGCTTCCCCTCTTGATACACAGGGCACGACAAGCATAGAGAGCCCTGATCATCGGTCTGGTCATACCAAACACTTTAACAATGGTAGAAGGTGCTTCCCCTCTTGATACACAGGGCATGACAATCATAGAGAGCCCTGATCATCGGTCTGGTCATACTAAACACTTTAACAATGGTAGAAGGTGCTTCCCCTCTTGATACACAGGGCGTGACAAGCATAGAGAGCCCTGATCATCGGTCTGGTCATACCAAACACTTTAACAATGGTAGAAAGTGCTTCCCCTCTTGATACACAGGGCGTGACAAGCATAGAGAGCCCTGATCATCGGTCTGGTCATACCAAACACTTTAACAATGGTAGAAGGTGCTTCCCCTC
Organism: Serripes groenlandicus; assembly: GCA_031761405.1. Lineage (NCBI taxonomy): Eukaryota > Metazoa > Mollusca > Bivalvia > Cardiida > Cardiidae > Serripes > Serripes groenlandicus. The sequence continues at coordinate 92,064,030 of JASEVX010000005.1, read as the reverse complement.
TTGATACACAGGGCGTGACAAGCATAGAGAGCCCTGATCATCGGTCTGGTCATACTAAACACTTTAACAATGGTAGAAGGTGCTTCCCCTCTTGATACACAGGGCGTGACAAGCATAGAGAGCCCTGATCATCGGTCTGGTCATACCAAACCCTTTAACAATGGTAGAAGGTGCTTCCCCTCTTGATACACAGGGCGTGACAAGCATAGAGAGCCCTGATCATCGGTCTGGTCATACCAAACACTTTAACAATGGTAGAAGGTGCTTCCCCTCTTGATACACAGGGCGTGACAAGCATAGAGAGCCCTGATCATCGGTCTGGTCGTACCAAACACTATAACAATGGTAGAAGGTGCTTCCCCTCTTGATACACAGGGCATGACAAGCATAGAGAGCCCTGATCATCGGTCTGGTCATACTAAACACTTTAACAATGGTAGAAGGTGCTTCCCCTCTTGATACACAGGGCGTGACAAGCATAGAGAGCCCTGATCATCGGTATGGTCATACCAAACACTTTAACAATGGTAGAAGTAGCTTCCCCTATTGATACACAGGGCCTGACAAGCATAGAGAGCCCTGATCATCGGTCTGGTCATACCAAACACTTTAACAATGGTAGAAACTGCCTCCCCTCTTGATACACAGGGCGTGACAAGCGTAGAGAGCCCTGATCATCGGTCTGGTCATACCAAACACTTTAACAATGGTAGAAGGTGCTTCCCCTCTTGATACACAGGGCGTGACAAGCATAGAGAGCCCTGATCATCGGTCTGGTCATACCAAACACTTTAACAATGGTAGAAGGTGCTTCCCCTCTTGATACACGGGCCCTGACAAGCATAGAGAGCCCTGATCATCGGTCTGGTCATACCAAACACTTTAACAATGGTAAAAGGTGCTTCCCCTCTTGATACACAAGGCATGACAAGCATAGAGAGCCCTGATCATCGGTCTGGTCATACCAAACACTTTAACAATGGTAGAAGGTGCTTCCCCTCTTGATACACAGGGCGTGACAAGCATAGAGAGCCCTGATCATCGGTCTGGTCATACCAAACACTTTAACAATGGTAGAAGGTGCTTCCCGTCTTGATACACAGGGCCTGACAAGCATAGAGAGCCCTGATCATCGGTCTGGTCATACCAAACACTTTAACAATGGTAGAAGGTGCTTCCCCTCTTGATACACAGGGCATGACAAGCATAGAGAGCCCTGATCATCGGTCTGGTCATACAAAACACTTTAACAATGGTAGAAGGTGCTTCCCCTCTTGATACACAGGGCATGACAAGCATAGAGAGCCCTGATCATCGGTCTGGTCATACCAAACACTTTAACAATGGTAGAAGGTGCTTCCCCTCTTGATACACAGGGCCTGACAAGCATAGAGAGCCCTGATCATCGGTCTGGTCATACCAAACACTTTAACAATGGTAGAAGGTGCTTCCCCTCTTGACACACAGGGCCTGACAAGCATAGAGAGCCCTGATCATCGATCTGGTCATACCAAACACTTTAACAATGGTAGAAGGTGCTTCCCTTCTTGATACACAGGGCCTGACAAGCATAGAGAGCCCTGATCATCGGTCTGGACATACCAAACACTTTAACAATGGTAGAAGGTGCTTCCCCTCTTGATACACAGGGCCTGACAAGCATAGAGAGCCCTGATCATCGGTCTGGTCATATCAAACACTTTAACAATGGTAGAAGGTGCTTCCCCTCTTGACACACAGGGCCTGACAAGCATAGAGAGCCCTGATCATCGGTCTGGTCATACCAAACACTTTAACAATGGTAGAAACTGCCCCCCCTCTTGATACACAGGGCGTGACAAGCATAGAGAGCCCTGATCATCGGTCTGGTCATACCAAACACTTTAACAATGGTAGAAGGTGCTTCCCCTCTTGATACACAGGGCGTGACAAGCATAGAGAGCCCTGATCATCGGTCTGGTCATACCAAACACTTTAACAATGGTAGAAGGTGCTTCCCCTCTTGATACACAGGGCCTGACAAGCATAGAGAGCCCTGATCATCGGTCTGGTCATACCAAACACTTTAACAATGGTAGAAGGTGCTTCCCCTCTTGATACACAGGGCCTGACAAGCATAGAGAGCCCTGATCATCGGTCTGGTCATACCAAACACTTTAACAAGGGTAGAAGGTGCTTCCCCTCTTGACACACAGGGCGTGACAAGCATAGAGAGCCCTGAGCATCGGTCTGGTCATACCAAACACTTTAACAATGGTAGAAACTTCCTCCCCTCTTGACACACAGGGCGTGACAAGCATATAGAGCCCTGATCATTGGTTTGGTCATACCAAACACTTTAACAATGGTAGAAGGTGCTTCCCCTCTTGATACACAGGGCGTGACAAGCATAGATAGCCCTGATCATCGGTCTGGTCATACCAAACACTTTAACAATGGTAGAAGGTGCTTCCCCTCTTGACACACAGGGCGTGACAAGCATAGAGAGGCCTGATCATCGGTCTGGTCATACCAAACACTTTAACAATGGTAGAAGGTGCTTCCCCTCTTGATACACAGGGCCTGACAAGCATAGAGAGCCCTGATCATCGGTCTGGTCATACCAAACACTTTAACAATGGTAGAAGGTGCTTCCCCTCTTGATACACAGGGCATGACAAGCATAGAGAGCCCTGATCATCGGTCTGGTCATACCAAACACTTTAACAATGGTAGAAGGTGCTTCCCCTCTTGATACACAGGGCCTGACAAGCATAGAGAGCCCTGATCATCGGTCTGGTCATACCGAACACTTTAACAATGGTAGAAGGTGCTTCCCCTCTTGACACACAGGGCCTGACAAGCATAGAGAGCCCTGAGCATCGATCTGGTCATACCACACACTTTAACAATAGTAGAAGGTGCTTGCCCTCTTGATACACAGGGCCTGACAAGCAAAGAGAGCCCTGATCATCGGTCTGGACATACCAAACACTTTAACAATGGTAGAAGGTGCTTCCCCTCTTGATACACAGGGCCTGACAAGCATAGAGAGCCCTGATCATCGGTCTGGTCATATCAAACACTTTAACAATGGTAGAAGGTGCTTCCCCTCTTGACACACAGGGCCTGACAAGCATAGAGAGCCCTGATCATCGGTCTGGTCATACCAAACACTTTAACAATGGTAGAAACTGCCTCCCCTCTTGATACACAGGGCGTGACAAGCGTAGAGAGCCCTGATCATCGGTCTGGTCATACCAAACACTTTAACAATGGTAGAAGGTGCTTCCCCTCTTGATACACAGGGCGTGACAAGCATAGAGAGCCCTGATCATCGGTCTGGTCATACCAAACACTTTAACAATGGTAGAAGGTGCTTCCCCTCTTGATACACAGGGCCTGACAAGCATAGAGAGCCCTAATCATCGGTCTGGTCATACCAAACACTTTAACAATGGTAGAAGGTGCTTCCCTTCTTGATACACAGGGCCTGACAAGCATAGAGAGCCCTGATCATCGGTCTGGTCATACCAAACACTTTAACAAGGGTAGAAGGTGCTTCCCCTCTTGACACACAGGGCGTGACAAGCATAGAGAGCCCTGAGCATCGGTCTGGTCATACCAAACACTTTAACAATGGTAGAAACTTCCTCCCCTCTTGACACACAGGGCGTGACAAGCATATAGAGCCCTGATCATCGGTTTGGTCATACCAAACACTTTAACAATGGTAGAAGGTGCTTCCCCTCTTGATACACAGGGCGTGACAAGCATAGATAGCCCTGATCATCGGTCTGGTCATACCAAACACTTTAACAATGGTAGAAGGTGCTTCCCCTCTTGACACACAGGGCGTGACAAGCATAGAGAGCCCTGATCATCGGTCTGGTCATACCAAACACTTTAACAATGGTAGAAGGTGCTTCCCCTCTTGATACACAGGGCCTGACAAGCATAGAGAGCCCTGATCATCGGTCTGGTCATACCAAACACTTTAACAATGGTAGAAGGTGCTTCCCCTCTTGATACACAGGGCATGACAAGCATAGAGAGCCCTGATCATCGGTCTGGTCATACCAAACACTTTAACAATGGTAGAAGGTGCTTCCCCTCTTGATACACAGGGCCTGACAAGCATAGAGAGCCCTGATCATCGGTCTGGTCATACCGAACACTTTAACAATGGTAGAAGGTGCTTCCCCTCTTGACACACAGGGCCTGACAAGCATAGAGAGCCCTGATCATCGATCTGGTCATACCAAACACTTTAACAATAGTAGAAGGTGCTTGCCCTCTTGATACACAGGGCCTGACAAGCAAAGAGAGCCCTGATCATCGGTCTGGACATACCAAACACTTTAACAATGGTAGAAGGTGCTTCCCCTCTTGATACACAGGGCCTGACAAGCATAGAGAGCCCTGATCATCGGTCTGGTCATATCAAACACTTTAACAATGGTAGAAGGTGCTTCCCCTCTTGACACACAGGGCCTGACAAGCATAGAGAGCCCTGATCATCGGTCTGGTCATACCAAACACTTTAACAATGGTAGAAACTGCCTCCCCTCTTGATACACAGGGCATGACAAGCGTAGAGAGCCCTGATCATCGGTCTGGTCATACCAAACACTTTAACAATGGTAGAAGGTGCTTCCCCTCTTGATACACAGGGCGTGACAAGCATAGAGAGCCCTGATCATCGGTCTGGTCATACCAAACACTTTAACAATGGTAGAAGCTGCTTCCCCTCTTGATACACAGGGCCTGACAAGCATAGAGAGCCCTGATCATCGGTCTGGTCATACCAAACACTTTAACAATGGTAGAAGGTGCTTCCCCTCTTGATACACAGGGCCTGACAAGCATAGAGAGCCCTGATCATCGGTCTGGTCATACCAAACACTTTAACAAGGGTAGAAGGTGCTTCCCCTCTTGACACACAGGGCGTGACAAGCATAGAGAGCCCTGAGCATCGGTCTGGTCATACCAAACACTTTAACAATGGTAGAAACTTCCTCCCCTCTTGACACACAGGGCGTGACAAGCATATAGAGCCCTGATCATCGGTTTGGTCATACCAAACACTTTAACAATGGTAGAAGGTGCTTCCCCTCTTGATACACAGGGCGTGACAAGCATAGATAGCCCTGATCATCGGTCTGGTCATACCAAACACTTTAACAATGGTAGAAGGTGCTTCCCCTCTTGACACACAGGGCGTGACAAGCATAGAGAGCCCTGATCATCGGTCTGGTCATACCAAACACTTTAACAATGGTAGAAACTGCCTCCCCTCTTGACACACAGGGCGTGACAAGCATAGAGAGCCCTGATCATCGGTTTGGTCATACCAAACACTTTAACAATGGTAGAAGGTGCTTCCCCTCTTGATACACAGGGCGTGACAAGCATAGATAGCCCTGATCATCGGTCTGGTCATACCAAACACTATAACAATGGTAGAAGGTGCTTCCCCTCTTGATACACAGGGCATGACAAGCATAGAGAGCCCTGATCATCGGTCTGGTCATACTAAACACTTTAACAATGGTAGAAGGTGCTTCCCCTCTTGATACACAGGGCTCGACAAGCATAGAGAGCCCTGATCATCGGTATGGTCATACCAAACACTTTAACAATGGTAGAAGTAGCTTCCCCTATTGATACACAGGGCCTGACAAGCATAGAGAGCCCTGATCATCGGTCTGGTCATACCAAACACTTTAACAATGGTAGAAACTGCCTCCCCTCTTGATACACAGGGCGTGACAAGCGTAGAGAGCCCTGATCATCGGTCTGGTCATACCAAACACTTTAACAATGGTAGAAGGTGCTTCCCCTCTTGATACACAGGGCGTGACAAGCATAGAGAGCCCTGATCATCGGTCTGGTCATACCAAACACTTTAACAATGGTAGAAGGTGCTTCCCCTCTTGATACACGGGCCCTGACAAGCATAGAGAGCCCTGATCATCGGTCTGGTCATACCAAACACTTTAACAATGGTAGAAGGTGCTTCCCCTCTTGATACACAAGGCATGACAAGCGTAGAGAGCCCTGATCATCGGTCTGGTCATACCAAACACTTTAACAATGGTAGAAGGTGCTTCCCCTCTTGATACACAGGGCGTGACAAGCATAGAGAGCCCTGATCATCGGTCTGGTCATACCAAACACTTTAACAATGGTAGAAGGTGCTTCCCCTCTTGATACACAGGGCCTGACAAGCATAGAGAGCCCTGATCATCGGTCTGGTCATACCAAACACTTTAACAATGGTAGAAGGTGCTTCCCCTCTTGATACACAGGGCATGACAAGCATAGAGAGCCCTGATCATCGGTCTGGTCATACAAAACACTTTAACAATGGTAGAAGGTGCTTCCCCTCTTGATACACAGGGCATGACAAGCATAGAGAGCCCTGATCATCGGTCTGGTCATACCAAACACTTTAACAATGGTAGAAGGTGCTTCCCCTCTTGATACACAGGGCCTGACAAGCATAGAGAGCCCTGATCATCGGTCTGGTCATACCAAACACTTTAACAATGGTAGAAGGTGCTTCCCCTCTTGACACACAGGGCGTGACAAGCATAGAGAGCCCTGAGCATCGGTCTGGTCATACCAAACACTTTAACAATGGTAGAAACTTCCTCCCCTCTTGACACACAGGGCGTGACAAGCATATAGAGCCCTGATCATCGGTTTGGTCATACCAAACACTTTAACAATGGTAGAAGGTGCTTCCCCTCTTGATACACAGGGCGTGACAAGCATAGATAGCCCTGATCATCGGTCTGGTCATACCAAACACTTTAACAATGGTAGAAGGTGCTTCCCCTCTTGACACACAGGGCGTGACAAGCATAGAGAGGCCTGATCATCGGTCTGGTCATACCAAACACTTTAACAATGGTAGAAGGTGCTTCCCCTCTTGATACACAGGGCCTGACAAGCATAGAGAGCCCTGATCATCGGTCTGGTCATACCAAACACTTTAACAATGGTAGAAGGTGCTTCCCCTCTTGATACACAGGGCATGACAAGCATAGAGAGCCCTGATCATCGGTCTGGTCATACCAAACACTTTAACAATGGTAGAAGGTGCTTCCCCTCTTGATACACAGGGCCTGACAAGCATAGAGATCCCTGATCATCGGTCTGGTCATACCGAACACTTTAACAATGGTAGAAGGTGCTTCCCCTCTTGACACACAGGGCCTGACAAGCATAGAGAGCCCTGAGCATCGATCTGGTCATACCACACACTTTAACAATAGTAGAAGGTGCTTGCCCTCTTGATACACAGGGCCTGACAAGCAAAGAGAGCCCTGATCATCGGTCTGGACATACCAAACACTTTAACAATGGTAGAAGGTGCTTCCCCTCTTGATACACAGGGCCTGACAAGCATAGAGAGCCCTGATCATCGGTCTGGTCATATCAAACACTTTAACAATGGTAGAAGGTGCTTCCCCTCTTGACACACAGGGCCTGACAAGCATAGAGAGCCCTGATCATCGGTCTGGTCATACCAAACACTTTAACAATGGTAGAAACTGCCTCCCCTCTTGATACACAGGGCGTGACAAGCGTAGAGAGCCCTGATCATCGGTCTGGTCATACCAAACACTTTAACAATGGTAGAAGGTGCTTCCCCTCTTGATACACAGGGCGTGACAAGCATAGAGAGCCCTGATCATCGGTCTGGTCATACCAAACACTTTAACAATGGTAGAAGGTGCTTCCCCTCTTGATACACAGGGCCTGACAAGCATAGAGAGCCCTGATCATCGGTCTGGTCATACCAAACACTTTAACAATGGTAGAAGGTGCTTCCCTTCTTGATACACAGGGCCTGACAAGCATAGAGAGCCCTGATCATCGGTCTGGTCATACCAAACACTTTAACAAGGGTAGAAGGTGCTTCCCCTCTTGACACACAGGGCGTGACAAGCATAGAGAGCCCTGAGCATCGGTCTGGTCATACCAAACACTTTAACAATGGTAGAAACTTCCTCCCCTCTTGACACACAGGGCGTGACAAGCATATAGAGCCCTGATCATCGGTTTGGTCATACCAAACACTTTAACAATGGTAGAAGGTGCTTCCCCTCTTGATACACAGGGCGTGACAAGCATAGATAGCCCTGATCATCGGTCTGGTCATACCAAACACTTTAACAATGGTAGAAGGTGCTTCCCCTCTTGACACACAGGGCGTGACAAGCATAGAGAGCCCTGATCATCGGTCTGGTCATACCAAACACTTTAACAATGGTAGAAGGTGCTTCCCCTCTTGATACACAGGGCCTGACAAGCATAGAGAGCCCTGATCATCGGTCTGGTCATACCAAACACTTTAACAATGGTAGAAGGTGCTTCCCCTCTTGATACACAGGGCATGACAAGCATAGAGAGCCCTGATCATCGGTCTGGTCATACCAAACACTTTAACAATGGTAGAAGGTGCTTCCCCTCTTGATACACAGGGCCTGACAAGCATAGAGAGCCCTGATCATCGGTCTGGTCATACCGAACACTTTAACAATGGTAGAAGGTGCTTCCCCTCTTGACACACAGGGCCTGACAAGCATAGAGAGCCCTGATCATCGATCTGGTCATACCAAACACTTTAACAATAGTAGAAGGTGCTTGCCCTCTTGATACACAGGGCCTGACAAGCAAAGAGAGCCCTGATCATCGGTCTGGACATACCAAACACTTTAACAATGGTAGAAGGTGCTTCCCCTCTTGATACACAGGGCCTGACAAGCATAGAGAGCCCTGATCATCGGTCTGGTCATATCAAACACTTTAACAATGGTAGAAGGTGCTTCCCCTCTTGACACACAGGGCCTGACAAGCATAGAGAGCCCTGATCATCGGTCTGGTCATACCAAACACTTTAACAATGGTAGAAACTGCCTCCCCTCTTGATACACAGGGCATGACAAGCGTAGAGAGCCCTGATCATCGGTCTGGTCATACCAAACACTTTAACAATGGTAGAAGGTGCTTCCCCTCTTGATACACAGGGCGTGACAAGCATAGAGAGCCCTGATCATCGGTCTGGTCATACCAAACACTTTAACAATGGTAGAAGCTGCTTCCCCTCTTGATACACAAGGCATGACAAGCGTAGAGAGCCCTGATCATCGGTCTGGTCATACCAAACACTTTAACAATGGTAGAAGGTGCTTCCCCTCTTGATACACAGGGCGTGACAAGCATAGAGAGCCCTGATCATCGGTCTGGTCATACCAAACACTTTAACAATGGTAGAAGGTGCTTCCCCTCTTGATACACAGGGCCTGACAAGCATAGAGAGCCCTGATCATCGGTCTGGTCATACCAAACACTTTAACAATGGTAGAAGGTGCTTCCCCTCTTGATACACAGGGCATGACAAGCATAGAGAGCCCTGATCATCGGTCTGGTCATACAAAACACTTTAACAATGGTAGAAGGTGCTTCCCCTCTTGATACACAGGGCATGACAAGCATAGAGAGCCCTGATCATCGGTCTGGTCATACCAAACACTTTAACAATGGTAGAAGGTGCTTCCCCTCTTGATACACAGGGCCTGACAAGCATAGAGAGCCCTGATCATCGGTCTGGTCATACCAAACACTTTAACAATGGTAGAAGGTGCTTCCCCTCTTGACACACAGGGCCTGACAAGCATAGAGAGCCCTGATCATCGATCTGGTCATACCAAACACTTTAACAATGGTAGAAGGTGCTTCCCTTCTTGATACACAGGGCCTGACAAGCATAGAGAGCCCTGATCATCGGTCTGGACATACCAAACACTTTAACAATGGTAGAAGGTGCTTCCCCTCTTGATACACAGGGCCTGACAAGCATAGAGAGCCCTGATCATCGGTCTGGTCATATCAAACACTTTAACAATGGTAGAAGGTGCTTCCCCTCTTGACACACAGGGCCTGACAAGCATAGAGAGCCCTGATCATCGGTCTGGTCATACCAAACACTTTAACAATGGTAGAAACTGCCTCCCCTCTTGATACACAGGGCGTGACAAGCGTAGAGAGCCCTGATCATCGGTCTGGTCATACCAAACACTTTAACAATGGTAGAAGGTGCTTCCCCTCTTGATACACAGGGCGTGACAAGCATAGAGAGCCCTGATCATCGGTCTGGTCATACCAAACACTTTAACAATGGTAGAAGGTGCTTCCCCTCTTGATACACAGGGCCTGACAAGCATAGAGAGCCCTGATCATCGGTCTGGTCATACCAAACACTTTAACAATGGTAGAAGGTGCTTCCCCTCTTGATACACAGGGCCTGACAAGCATAGAGAGCCCTGATCATCGGTCTGGTCATACCAAACACTTTAACAAGGGTAGAAGGTGCTTCCCCTCTTGACACACAGGGCGTGACAAGCATAGAGAGCCCTGAGCATCGGTCTGGTCATACCAAACACTTTAACAATGGTAGAAACTTCCTCCCCTCTTGACACACAGGGCGTGACAAGCATATAGAGCCCTGATCATCGGTTTGGTCATACCAAACACTTTAACAATGGTAGAAGGTGCTTCCCCTCTTGATACACAGGGCGTGACAAGCATAGATAGCCCTGATCATCGGTCTGGTCATACCAAACACTTTAACAATGGTAGAAGGTGCTTCCCCTCTTGACACACAGGGCGTGACAAGCATAGAGAGCCCTGATCATCGGTCTGGTCATACCAAACACTTTAACAATGGTAGAAGGTGCTTCCCCTCTTGATACACAGGGCCTGACAAGCATAGAGAGCCCTGATCATCGGTCTGGTCATACCAAACACTTTAACAATGGTAGAAGGTGCTTCCCCTCTTGATACACAGGGCATGACAAGCATAGAGAGCCCTGATCATCGGTCTGGTCATACCAAACACTTTAACAATGGTAGAAGGTGCTTCCCCTCTTGATACACAGGGCCTGACAAGCATAGAGAGCCCTGATCATCGGTCTGGTCATACCAAACACTTTAACAATGGTAGAAGGTGCTTCCCCTCTTGACACACAGGGCCTGACAAGCATAGAGAGCCCTGATCATCGATCTGGTCATACCACACACTTTAACAATAGTAGAAGGTGCTTGCCCTCTTGATACACAGGGCCTGACAAGCAAAGAGAGCCCTGATCATCGGTCTGGACATACCAAACACTTTAACAATGGTAGAAGGTGCTTCCCCTCTTGATACACAGGGCCTGACAAGCATAGAGAGCCCTGATCATCGGTCTGGTCATATCAAACACTTTAACAATGGTAGAAGGTGCTTCCCCTCTTGACACACAGGGCCTGACAAGCATAGAGAGCCCTGATCATCGGTCTGGTCATACCAAACACTTTAACAATGGTAGAAACTGCCTCCCCTCTTGATACACAGGGCGTGACAAGCGTAGAGAGCCCTGATCATCGGTCTGGTCATACCAAACACTTTAACAATGGTAGAAGGTGCTTCCCCTCTTGATACACAGGGCGTGACAAGCATAGAGAGCCCTGATCATCGGTCTGGTCATACCAAACACTTTAACAATGGTAGAAGGTGCTTCCCCTCTTGATACACAGGGCCTGACAAGCATAGAGAGCCCTGATCATCGGTCTGGTCATACCAAACACTTTAACAATGGTAGAAGGTGCTTCCCTTCTTGATACACAGGGCCTGACAAGCATAGAGAGCCCTGATCATCGGTCTGGTCATACCAAACACTTTAACAAGGGTAGAAGGTGCTTCCCCTCTTGACACACAGGGCGTGACAAGCATAGAGAGCCCTGAGCATCGGTCTGGTCATACCAAACACTTTAACAATGGTAGAAACTTCCTCCCCTCTTGACACACAGGGCGTGACAAGCATATAGAGCCCTGATCATCGGTTTGGTCATACCAAACACTTTAACAATGGTAGAAGGTGCTTCCCCTCTTGATACACAGGGCGTGACAAGCATAGATAGCCCTGATCATCGGTCTGGTCATACCAAACACTTTAACAATGGTAGAAGGTGCTTCCCCTCTTGATACACAGGGCCTGACAAGCATAGAGAGCCCTGATCATCGGTCTGGTCATACCAAACACTTTAACAATGGTAGAAGGTGCTTCCCCTCTTGATACACAGGGCATGACAAGCATAGAGAGCCCTGATCATCGGTCTGGTCATACCAAACACTTTAACAATGGTAGAAGGTGCTTCCCCTCTTGATACACAGGGCCTGACAAGCATAGAGAGCCCTGATCATCGGTCTGGTCATACCGAACACTTTAACAATGGTAGAAGGTGCTTCCCCTCTTGACACACAGGGCCTGACAAGCATAGAGAGCCCTGATCATCGATCTGGTCATACCAAACACTTTAACAATAGTAGAAGGTGCTTGCCCTCTTGATACACAGGGCCTGACAAGCAAAGAGAGCCCTGATCATCGGTCTGGACATACCAAACACTTTAACAATGGTAGAAGGTGCTTCCCCTCTTGATACACAGGGCCTGACAAGCATAGAGAGCCCTGATCATCGGTCTGGTCATATCAAACACTTTAACAATGGTAGAAGGTGCTTCCCCTCTTGACACACAGGGCCTGACAAGCATAGAGAGCCCTGATCATCGGTCTGGTCATACCAAACACTTTAACAATGGTAGAAACTGCCTCCCCTCTTGATACACAGGGCATGACAAGCGTAGAGAGCCCTGATCATCGGTCTGGTCATACCAAACACTTTAACAATGGTAGAAGGTGCTTCCCCTCTTGATACACACGGCGTGACAAGCATAGAGAGCCCTGATCATCGGTCTGGTCATACCAAACACTTTAACAATGGTAGAAGCTGCTTCCCCTCTTGATACACAGGGCCTGACAAGCATAGAGAGCCCTGATCATCGGTCTGGTCATACCAAACACTTTAACAATGGTAGAAGGTGCTTCCCCTCTTGATACACAGGGCCTGACAAGCATAGAGAGCCCTGATCATCGGTCTGGTCATACCAAACACTTTAACAAGGGTAGAAGGTGCTTCCCCTCTTGACACACAGGGCGTGACAAGCATAGAGAGCCCTGAGCATCGGTCTGGTCATACCAAACACTTTAACAATGGTAGAAACTTCCTCCCCTCTTGACACACAGGGCGTGACAAGCATATAGAGCCCTGATCATCGGTTTGGTCATACCAAACACTTTAACAATGGTAGAAGGTGCTTCCCCTCTTGATACACAGGGCGTGACAAGCATAGATAGCCCTGATCATCGGTCTGGTCATACCAAACACTTTAACAATGGTAGAAGGTGCTTCCCCTCTTGACACACAGGGCGTGACAAGCATAGAGAGCCCTGATCATCGGTCTGGTCATACCAAACACTTTAACAATGGTAGAAACTGCCTCCCCTCTTGACACACAGGGCGTGACAAGCATAGAGAGCCCTGATCATCGGTTTGGTCATACCAAACACTTTAACAATGGTAGAAGGTGCTTCCCCTCTTGATACACAGGGCGTGACAAGCATAGATAGCCCTGATCATCGGTCTGGTCATACCAAACACTTTAACAATGGTAGAAACTGCCTCCCCTCTTGATACACAGGGCGTGACAAGCGTAGAGAGCCCTGATCATCGGTCTGGTCATACTAAACACTTTAACAATGGTAGAAGGTGCTTCCCCTATTGACACACAGGGCTGCATTATGATCGAGACATCGGGGTCAGAATAAATAAAAATGACATTAATGATAAATCGCTATGGTAACGCAATTTGACTGAATACTTTTTAAACTGCGCAAATAGTATTCAAACACAAACACATTTTGAATGTTCCTCGGCTAATTCAGCGAGATGAATACTTGCGAAAACTTTGTGCTCAAAGCAGAAATTGTCCACAATGTTTTCAACTATATTCAGTAAAACTATAACCATTTTTTAGCGAGTTCCTATATGTTTACCTAGATAAGTCGTTTGCTGCATATTAGTTGAAAGTGAGAACGGGTTAACACAATCATACACAACAAACGTTATTTTTGTTTCAAAATTCAAATATTTTTATTCAAATATTTAGGCCTCCGGCCCATAATATAAACAATACATATAATAAATTATAGTTTTGACCCCACACAAAAATACAATTATTTGTATTTACCCCTAGATGTTATATTACAAAATATATACCATAGATAGGAAATAGTGAAATGAACAGACTAAACCGATGTTGAAGCTAACGGAAATTGTGAAACATGGAGAATATGGCCCCTAATGATGCTACTTTCATTTATAGTGCAATAAAAAATGTTATTTTATCTAGATGTTTTCAAAGTTCAAGATTTCAAATATATAGGCACCCGGCCTCAAATGTAAACACTACATGTTATGGTTTACCCCTAACAAAATACAAATACAGTTAAGAACATCATAGAATTGACACATTTACTGTTCACGCTCCGCTCCGTTCCGTTCAGTTCCGCTCTTAAAGCGTTCAGTCGTTCAAATTATTGTGATTGCTTTTTTCTGTTCCGATCAAATTGATGGCTTTTTTTAACACTCACTGGGAACACTTTTGTTCGATCAAAAGTAGTATCGTAAAATGATTATCGAGTAAATTGTTGCGAAACATTCATCTGATTGAATTTTTTTCATTTATCATGATTGTTTCGTTCAGAGCGCAAAATTCCGTTCCGCTCTTAAAGTGTTCCGACTTCGATCAAAAGTAGTGTCGTAAAATAATTATCGAGTAATTTGTTGCAACAGCTCAATAAGCGAAGCATTCATGTCATTGGATTTTTTCATTCATTATGATTGTTTCGTTCTGTTTTAAAACACTTAAGAACATCATGAAATTGACAAATTTACCGTTCCAATCCGCTCTTAAAGCGTTCAGTTGTTCAAATCATTGTGATTGCTTTTTTTCTCTCCTACCAAATTGATTGCTCTTTTACGTAAAATAATTATCGAGTAAATTGTTGCAACAGCTCAATGAGCGAAGCATTCATGTCATTAGATTTTTTCATTCATTATGATTGTTTCGTTAACAGCGCAAAATTCCGCTCCGCTCTTAAAGCGTCCCTACTTTGTTCCCATCGTGGTCACAATCAAATAACGTTCCGCTCAGATTGACAATTTCATGATGTTCTTAACTGTTTAAAAACACTTAAGAACATCATGAAATTGACAAATGTACCGTTCCAATCCGCTCTTAAAGCGTTCAGTCGTTCAAATCATTGTGATTGCTTTTTTTCTCTCCTACCAAATTGATTGCTCTTTTACGCTCACTGGAGACGCTTTATCTTTTCGATCAAAAGTAGTGTCGTAAAATAATTATCGAGTAAATTGTTGCAACAGCTCAATGAGCGAAGCATTCATGTCATTGGATTTTTTCATTCATTATGATTGTTTCGTTAAGAGCGCAAAATTCCGCTCCGCTCTTAAGGGTCCCTACTTTGTTCCCATCATGCTCACGCTCACGCTCAGATTTTCAATTATATGATGTTCTTAACTGTAAGGTTAATGGACAACCTGTATTATATTGTCTTGCGTGTAAGTGAAAATCAACAGACTTATCTTATTATCTTGTAGATTTTCATTTAGAATAACATGTTTACTTTGTTATGACGTTTGCCTTGGATGACACGGAAAATAGTGAGTTTTCTGTCAGTTCCAAAAGCTTGCCTATTGCGGGTCCGATAACCGCAACATTTTAAATGGCACAACGGACACAATTACTGGGAGAAAGTTATACACATCTATTAAAGAGAAAATAACAACAATGAAAGCCATTTGTTTTCAATCAATTTCATGCATTTGATTGTGACATTTAAATTTCCGCCTATGTTGCACATTCGTTAAAAATAAGAAGTATGGATATTGTTTTAAGGGGTACATTCTCTTGTGAGCGATCCAGGGTCTCATAATAGTCTGGTTTTTATTTTTTTTGATGTACGTTTCAACCCTAAACAAAATCGTTTGTGTGTGAACCACAGTGTTATATTACATGCCGAGGTGTCGGGATGATATTTGCTTCTGTATTTATTCTTTTGTTTTAAAATGCTATTAATAATGCTATATATAATTATAAGTAAAAGGGATGTTTCAGGGTTTCCGTCGAATAGTTTAAATGCCAACCGCTTTGCAATTATCTAGTTGTTATGCCTGGTCCTGGGAAGATGAGCAAATAATAGAAGAATTCGAGCAAGGCAGACCAAGGCCAGTAGGACTTGTATGTCATGAATAAAACACATAAGAACAGATTGAATGAAAATGGGCATTTATTAATGCCATAAAGTAATAAACATGGTTACATGTATAACCAGAACAGATTGAAATACAATTTATTCATTCATAAAGGTTGTTTGTTCAAACATATTACAGAGTTTTTCTTTACAATAATAATGTTGTTTGCTCCATTTTCGATTACGTCACTCCATGGTACAAAATTGAAACGTATACCATACTGACACCGCGCTTTCGTGCGGCGTCAATTACTCCCAGACAACATAATCCATTATTCGGACAACTGCAGTCGGAAATC
Source organism: Serripes groenlandicus (assembly GCA_031761405.1). Lineage (NCBI taxonomy): Eukaryota > Metazoa > Mollusca > Bivalvia > Cardiida > Cardiidae > Serripes > Serripes groenlandicus. The sequence continues at coordinate 92,047,529 of JASEVX010000005.1, read as the reverse complement.
TGTATAAGTATTCCCTTTGAATCGGTATAAATATTCGTATGATAAAGTTTCGCTATGGACATCGACCAATATGTTTACAATTATGCTTCGCTTATAGGCAGGTAAACCAATTACTTCTCAAGAACCTAACGAACATGCACGAAGGTATCGCATCTCCCTATTTGAGAATGCATTGACAAACGTAATGTATATAAAAGTCGTCCATGGTTAATATACTTTCACAATTTCATAAGAATTATTTCTAGAGATAAGCATTTATGTAGGCTAACCTAGCCTCTATCATATATGTAATGGTTATATATATTCCTACTGAGTGTTTTTAAGCAAGTTGTGTCTTCGTAATTGCAATTAGATTTCTTAAAAGATGGAGTTTTTAGACTTTAACACCAAACAATTTTTCTATATGTGTATCACAGACTTAACCGCGTTTGCTCATTTTTTTCAATATTTTACCAAAAAAATAACGCAGAGAGTTCGTTTTCTGCTGATGACAGACGTAAGTAGATTGTGTGCCTAACCTGTCGCTCTGGGCTAATTGTTTCATTATTTCTAGTCCTGGCTGATGGATTAGGAAAACTCATTGTTATATTTACAACTTATTTATTTATAAACTGCATTATTAGAAGTCCATCCTTGTACATTTGTATCACAGACTTAAAATAATAATTTATCCAAACTAATCAACATGGGAAACTTACATTCGCCTATTGAATCCTGGTAGACGGTTTCCAAAAATTCAAAATGTTCGTTCCATTTTCAATATATCAATATTTCACCCCAAACAGAACGCACGTTGGCAATCAACAACGCTCGTGTTTTGATGATGACAGACGTTTGTGGATTGTGTCACAGGCGTCCGAATTTCTATTACAGCAAAAAAATGCGAAAAATCACACAATACCACGTACCTTGTCATTATTATTACACTATATGGACGTATAGATGGGCTATTTATAGTAACACGTGTGGGATTCCCCAAATTACCATTACGATCATTTTTCTCAAAGCGAATAGACAATATAGAGAGACTTTTTGAGTATTTTAACGAGGTATTGTGTGATTTTTCGCAGTTTTTGCTGTAAAAATTCGGACGCCTGTGATTGTGTGCCTAACCTGTCGATCTGGGCTTATTATCTTTGTTAATTTATAGTCCTGGCTGATGTATTTGTAGAATTTACGTTTTTCTTTATATTGTTTTGATAATTTACTCAAAATAATCATAAATATTTCGCACCAACATTTTAATTTAGTATGTAAAAAGAAAAAAAAAGTTATGTACAAATCTTTTCCTCGAACAATGTGAACATCACAATACCTTTGTTATGATAAGCAAGCTTAATAAGTGTAGTTTGTTCTAAGTCCCGTACTGCGGTTCAAGGGACACTTTCGATTCTCATTCAAAAGTATACAGTAGAGCAACTCAAATAAAGATAAAGATAACAGTGTTTGTAGATGTATTAGTCATACACATATCTACAGAAATACACGAACTTGCTTTATATAAACGCCTATCAGACGTGATTTCCTATGCTTTCATATCTTTCCTTCAATAGCATATGTAAGAATCTGAAAGATAATTGTTTGGCGATCGGCTAACCCTCCAGATCAATCTACAGTTTTACAATAAAGCAATTAGCAAGATATTGACGTTTTGGTCAATGCATAAATCATGAATTGATTTCACTGCAAAAATGACACCAGGCAAAACACAATTGTTTTTAACACTTTCCCTCATATGACAATTCTGCAGCAGACGACTTTGAACTTATTTTGTCAAAACATAGAAAATCTCCATAGTTCAATGGATAACCTATGACAAAAAGTGGAAAACATTGTGGCAAAAGGAGAAATTGCACGTTGTGTGCAATTTCTTGTTTTGTCACTATGTTTTAAAAAAGCCGTCTGCTGCAGAGGCGTCAGAAAGCGTCTATATGAGAGAAAGGGTTAAGCAAGTGTTTTATCTAGACTCCAGCAATCCATAGACCATTTACATTACTAGGTTTTGTTTTAAGCGAGAGAGAGAGAGAGAGAGAGAGAGAGAGAGAGAGAGAGAGAGAGAGAGAGAGAGAGAGAGAGAGAGAGAGAGAGAGAGAGAGAGAGAGAGAGAGAGAGAGAGAGAGAGAGAGAGAGGGACGGATGACATATATTTGGGTCGCTTATGACATATATTTGGGTCGCTTATGACATTCCAAATCGTTACACAAAGAGTCAAACGTCTATTCCAGTACACGCCACGCAGTAAACTGCGACGAACAGCGTTAACTCCGTGACATATAAGTCATGGTGCTTCCAAAACTGCCAGCAGAAGCTGTGGAGATCAGCTTTTTGTCAGAGATAGAGAACAACAAAAAATTATACGGCACTCATCTTTGGTAGGAAGGAAACGATTAACAAGTCGACAAGAGCAACAAAAGCGCTCAGTAATTGAACATTGATCTGAAATACTGTCACATTATGAATGGTGATGTATCCACTTAAATTCTGTAGTTTTTGGACTGGGGCTTTAGCACCTGGTCATAGTAGTAATACCATTTTTGGGATAGGGGCGTTTCGCAACCACAGTCCACATGTGTATACCTACACCAAAATCTAGTATCTAACTCTCGCTCGAAGCAGGGTTGCAAATAGTCGGGGTCAGAAGTTCATATGACGTCACTAGGGTTAACACTATTGCAGTTCACGAGGAACCCGTGTAACTATAGTCGGAACTCGGGTTCGTCGTGAACTTAGCCATAGTATAACAATAATTGTTATACATAATACAAAAGGGAGTCTATTTATATTAACACGGTCTTGTTTGGGATTCCCCGAGTTTTCTCATACGATAACATTACGGTCGTAAAACCAGGTATTGTGGTTTTTATGCCCCGGCATACGAAGTATGAGGGGCATATAGTTTTCCGGTCTGTTAGTCCGTCCGTTCGTCCGTCCCGCTCAGGTTAAAGTTTTTGGTCAAGTTAGATTTTAGTGAACCTGATGTCCTATCATTATGAAACTTCACACAAATGACAATCAACATATCATTGTTTAAAAAATTGTATCAATTTGAGGTTGGACCAACTGTTTGTCCGTCCGTTCGTCTGTCTGTTCGTCCATTCCATTCTCAGGTTAAAGTTTTTGGTCAAGTTAGATTTTAGTGAACCTGACGTCCTATCATTATGAAACTTCACACAAATGACAATCAACATATCATTGTTTAAAAAATTGTATCAATTTGAGGTTGGACCAACTGTTCGTCCGTCCGTTCGTCTGTCTGTTCGTCCATTCCATTCTCAGGTTAAAGTTTTTGGTCAAGTTAGATTTTAGTGAACCTGATGTCCTATCATTATGAAACTTCACACAAATGACAATCAACATATCATTGTTTAAAAAATTGTATCAATTTGAGGTTGGACCAACTGTTCATCCGTCTGTTCGTCTGTCTGTTCGTCCATTCCATTCTCAGGTTAAAGTTTTTGGTCAAGTTAGATTTTAGTGAAGCTGATGTCCGATCATGATGAAACTTCACACAAATGACTATTAACATATCATTCTTTAAAAAATTGTGCCGATTTGACGTTGTGACCCTCTGTCCGTCCGTCTGTTCGTCTGTCTGTTCGTCCATACAATTCAGGTTAAAGTTTTTGGTCAAGTTAGTTTTTAGTGAAGCTGATGTCAGATCATGATGAAACTTCACACAAATGACTATTAACATATCATTCTTTAAAAAATTGTGCCGATTTGACGTGACCCTCTGTCCGTCTGTCTGTTCATTTGTCTTTCATCAGTTCACCCAACCAGCTCAGGTTAAGTTTTTTCGTCAATGTAGTATTTGGTTAAGTTTTCATTTCTTTCTCTCTCTTTTTTACTCCTGGCCCAACCGGGGCATCCGTGTTCCATGGACACATTTTCTTGTTTTTTATAATTTTCTCAAAGGAAAGCTTGGAAGCCTATGGACACATACATGTATTGTTTAAATATTGGTGTCTCAAAGTTACCAGACAAATAGTGCTCAGAATCCTAAAAACTATTATGGCAAGTTTGTAAACGAAATTCTGTTACCAAATTCGATTTTGAGGTAGCTAATTTAATCTTCAAGTTAACCCTTTCCCTCATATAGACGATTTCTGACGCCTCTGCAGCAGACGGCCTTTTGAAAACATAGAGACAAAAGAAGAAATTGCACAAAACGTGCAATTTCTACTTTTGCCACAATGTTTTCCACTTTTTGTCATCCATGTTTATCCATTCAGTTTTAGAGATTTTCTATTTTTTGATACATTATGTTCAAAGTCGTCTGCTGCAGAATTGTCCTATGTGGGAAAGGGTTAATGAATCAATGATTTAAAGTAACGACAACAAAGGCGGTAATGACACGTGTCACTTCTGTCAGAGTTCTAAAAACTGATAAAACAAACACAACAAAATAAAAATCTGTTCTTTACGCATTTCATCTATAAGCATGTTAATTCCTGTTCTATTTTCAATTAACTTCAAGCAATCTTTTTTTGAACTTGTTGTATTTGACTTTTCCACGATGAGAGCATCCAGAGATATGAACAATGCATGTTGAATGTTTAATATTGAAACATTAAAAAACATTGATTGATTGGGGTTTAACACCGTTTTCAACATTTTTTTCCAATCATATCACGGCGGCCAGTTCATCTACTCATGTGTTTTATGGCTTTCTCACACCAGTTCTCAACACAACATACTTTCCCATTGGTGGAAGACGAATGTAACGCTTGTCACAGTGACCTTAGTCAAACATCGGAGAGTATGTTGGCCGAGCTGGGGTTCTAACTTAGTGTAATGGAATAAAGAATGCTATTCATTCCGAGAGTTACATTATGTCATTACAGCACTTGGCCATTGTCCTCCTGTAATCGTACAAGGATACGTCTTTATCAGGGAAATGGTTAAATACTCGCCACAGACAAGCAGTTTCACAACAATTAGTAAAACATTTATTTCACTGTCTAAGGGAGATTACTCATACAGTGTGTAGCGTTTTTGTTTAATATTGGAGTAGTCGCCCTTATTCACATCAATTCGATCATCACTGACTGCGGTTATTGAGGACTCGACCCATGAATGTCCGGACATCGCTGTGTTTTCGTATCTTCCGGATGTTTTGCTGGTGTTTAACGGTTCGGCATGAAGCAACGTATATGTCACAGGAACACAATATCTAATTCACCCATTGTATATCTATCTATTGTTCACGTATGTACATGTATACTGTATTGTATTTATTTTGAACCATATGTGTTCAAGTCAAAGAATAACACTTATTATCTGTTCTGTTCTGTTCTGTCATAGAAGGTTTCAAGAAACATCTGTAAGACGATATTTAAAAATCATTTAACCATGGAAGCATGGTCTTTTTAACACGTATAATAATTACACTTAGATTGGTTTTCGTGGAGATAAACCTGTGTCTAAGACCACATTGTGAAAGCGACTCCTTGTCTATAGTCACCACACTTTTAGATTCCCATTTAATCATGTTTTGCACAAATGACTCTGCAGTTAAAGATCACATGTGAACAAAGACTATAAGGTTGTGTTCCCATTGCTGGTCTTTATACACAGGTTCGACTGTATTTATAATCATGAACGCAGACAACCATTGACCACCTTGGAATAGCGATTCGCTGTCAATAGCAACTACACTTTAAGTTTCCCAAGTACACACTCTGCATAAATGACCCTGCAATTAAAGACCACATATGAATAAAGACCATAATGTTGTGTTTCAATGGGTGGTCTTGATGCACAGGTTCAACTGTATTTATAATCATGAACGCAGACAACCTACCACCTGGGAATAGCGATTCGCTGTCAATAGTAACCACACTCTAAGTTTTCTCATTACTTTGCACAAATGACCTTGCAATTAAAGGCCAACTGTGAACAAAGACCGTAAGGTTATGTTTCAATGGGTGGTCTTGATGCACAGGTTCGACTGTATTTATATGCATGGACGCAGACAACCTTTGACGCATACAGTTATATCCAGGATTAAAGCTATTCGAGTTTTCAACAACCGGACACAGACGGTATGTACGAACCGAATCCCCACCAGCATCTGTCCCACATTATTACCTTATATTAGCCCGTCAATGGGAGAAGGGGTATGTATAATCATACGTTGAACAACAGCCTGTACACATGCCCCGTCTACACACGGTAACAGAAGCGTCTCATAAGGTTGTATAATGTTGTATATGTGATATATGGACTGTATACATCATGATCTGACTTTAAAGATGTACAGGCTGATCTGAATCTATACTAGTCACACACGTCGACTTGAACCTGTTCTCATTGATGGACGGTCTCATGTATCTTTAAACTTATTATTCATGCGAATGTAATTTATCTCAAAATGAGTTCAGTCTAGATACATGAATGTCTAGAACTGGCAACCAGTTTAAATGCTAGTCTTTATGTTATCCGCATGAATCTCAAACTTTTCGTTACTGGTAATATAAGTTTAACTCTTCGCAATCAAGGGCGTTTGCAAACAGTACAGATTCAGGTGGAGATAGCCTCTCCTGAAATATGCATTTTTTGCCGCTTATACATTACATGTTTTTCAAATGTTCTGTTGAACGAACAATGGATTAGTCTAATGTTCAATATGGAAGAGTCGACATTGTGAAATCGGCAGTGAAAGAGGTCAACTAAACTAACATTCTTATTATTTCACCAGGATGCTATGTAACAACTGACAATAGGACTATCGCGTGTACATCATGTGTTTCTTTTCACACGATTCGAAACTGAAACTAGAATCAAAAGAAAATTATTACAAAAGAAAAAAAATACATTGCGAGAAGAAAACCGACACTGTAAGAGCATTTGGAATGACCAGATTGATTGATTGATTTATTCATTTCATCATGTTTGATTTACTTTATTATGAGACTTAAACAGTGGGTTGATTAAAAATAGAAACTAGTAACTTTCTCTAATAGAGACGAAACAGACCAAAACAACTTGTTAAGGATTAGGGATTTTCCGTAAACGAATGACAATGCATTACTATTTTAGATGTTTTAGTATTATCCCACATCCAACGATCCATTACTCAGACGAACTTAGACCTTCACTCTTTGGCGCTAAGGATTATGCGGTTATCATTATAAATCGCCTGGATGTATTGGTAACTCACCCAGAAAACACCGTGATATAACTGAAAACTTATTGAAAGGGACATACAACATTATTTATATAAGCTTTATCCGCTGACATTGTCCAATTGAAGAGAGGAAGGTGTTGGTATATGAGGAAGCAGGACAAAGGATCGCATCCGGAATTTGGATGAATGATAATTGTGTATATATGAATATTCATAATCATTTTAATTTAGCTGTCAAGTTAATCAGTCCGGCGATTGGATTTATTACATTGAACTTCATTGACTTACACGAAACAATATGGCTTGCTGGCTACGTACAGGACTTTTATTCGGTAGGTTGATTTGTGTCTGTTTGTATTTTTTTCAAGATGTCTGACAGGTTGTTTGTCTATATGTCTGTCTGTCTGTCTGTCTGTCTGTATATGTGTTTGTGTATCTGAGCCTTCCAGTATGTACGGTGTTTGCAAATGTAGATATTAATTTGCACAAATTAATATAATTGTCATGATATGGTAAATAAACGACTGTGTAGAAATAATTCTTTCATCTTTAGAGTAATTTAGAGAAATTTGTTTGTTTGGTATTTAACGCTGTTTTTAAGAATATAATCAGTAATATCATGACGTTTTCCTGGGTCAGTTACCATAACAACTGCTTCATGTATATTGACACCACCAAGTCATTCGACATGCTAACCCAAAGCCTATGAGCAACAAGGAACGGAAGCAGTCACTACCAGTTGTGAGATAGTTTGTATGAGCAATTTTTACAATCCCTCCCATTGCGCTATGTCCTTACTTGGTCATTTGCTCATTAATTTCAAATTTGTATTCATGTAATGAATTTAAGAGTCATCAAAGTTAGATGCAAGAAAAGTTATTGGGCATAACGCTGTTAACCCTTTCCCTCATACGACAATTCTGCAGCAAATCTCTATAACTGAATGAATAACCTATGACTAAAAGTGGAAAACATTGTGGCAAAAGAAGAAATTGCTCGTTCTGAGCAATTTCTTCTTTTGTCACTATGTTTTCAAAAAGCTTTCTGCTGCAGAGGTATTAGAAAGCGTCTACATGAGGGAAAGGGTTAAATAATCGGTCAATACTTACGATAGGATACGAAGTTCAAAATATGAATGTATCACACGTAACACGAACTTCTTTTTTATCAGGGGTAGTCTGTGTTGTACACTTGATGGCGGCAAATGCTTGTACAACAACGACAGTAACTACATCAGCAGCGATACCATCGTCTACCACAACTAGAGCAAGCTCGAGTATTGCAACCAGCCCTACAGCGACAACAACAACGGGAGCAATTCCAACTTCAACACCAAGTACTACAACAACAACGGGAGCAATACCAACTTCAACACCATCTACGTTAAAACCTACAAGCTCAACACCGTCTAAAACAAAGACAAGTAAAATTACTACGCAAACCAGTTCGAGTGCTGCACCAAGTACTACAACAACAGCAACTACTAAAACATCTGCAACCTCAACACCTTCTACAACGAAGAGTACTGCAACAACAGCAACCACTAAAACATCTGCAACCTCAACACCTTCTACAACGAAGACAAGTCAAATTACTACACGAACTACTTCAAGTGCTGCACCAAGTACTTCAACAACAGCAACCACTAAAACATCTGCAACCTCAACACCTTCTACCACAAAGAGTACTACAGCAACATCGGCTTCACCAAATATAACCACACCGTCTTCTAAAACAACTGGAATCACTTCGAACGCAACAGCCGTTACCATGACATCAGTAACTGGTAGCCAATCGACTTCCGGTTCAAATAGCACCACAACTGCAACAGTCACCACCAAAAGAACATCCTCGTCCAAGATCACGACTGTTCACACCACAAAGAAGCCAGTCAAACCTAAACCGAAACACCACAAAAAAACCTGGATTATTGTTATTGGCGTACTGTTTGGTATCATTGGCCTTCTTGTGATAGGTGCTATCAGTTATTGTATATATAAGCATTATAAGCGTGGCGAATATAGCTCAATCTAGTGCTGAGATATTGAATTGTACTGAATTCTGGGGCCCGTTTTATCATTATGATCGGATTTAAGACCGTCTTAACGAGGACCGATATTGAGGACGTCCTAATTATGACGATTTTTATCACGGTCGTATCTTTGATGGTAGGACTGGTGATACGCTAAGACCGGCATTAGGACCTTTGATAAAACGGGCCTCTGAATTAAAAGGAAGATTTGTTTATATATATTGATAATCTAAATATTTTGCATGGAGGAAATTGATACACTACTTTGAATGATGTATATGAATGGAAATGCGACTAATATATGTACTGAAATTTAAATGTCCTTATAACGAAATTAAACAGCATTTACGTAAGCCGTACTACAATACTTCAGACTGTATTTGCGTACAAGTTCTCCATATGTGTGCAGTCTTATCTATGTCTACATTGTTCGTTTGTCATAGATATCAATGTGTAGCATACACACGCGTAATAACTTAAAATGAGCCGTCACGCGAGAAAACCAACCTTATGGCATCTGCGTAATGTAACGACCCAGATCAGCCTGCGCATTCCGTCTCTGGGGAATAGAGGTATAGAGTAATGATTCCTGAAACAGAAAAGTGTCTATCCGGGTAAGCCTGCGCGGCATATTTAAGCTGATCCGGTTAATCTGGTTCTTCGCCGGTCACTATCAAGTCAAACACTTCCTGTAGACTGGCCTGGAATATAACCCCAAAGAGTAATGACATTGTATATGATCGTATTCAAATCCGAATATTTAAAACTGTCAACAGGTCGGTTTTCGAGGCGTGTGACTCGCTCTTTCAATATATTTTTCGGAGTTGGCAGCATGCCAATTGCTGTTAGCACCAAACAACGCGAGAAAAAATGCGCGAGAAAAATGGTGCATTTAAAAGGTTAGGATCTCCCCCATAAATATCATTTTTATGTTGTTGGAACATCAGTGAAAAACTTAAGGCGTGAGTACTCCAATATCAATTTAAGAAATGTTTTAGAAATTAATGCGCCGAGAGGTCAAATATGGACGCTTGTTAACATTATTAACATTCGCAAAGAGGAACGGAAAAAAAGAAAGAAGTCACGTGAAATATACAGTGGCGGATTAACCGGGGGGCCATAAATCGAAAAATTAATGGTAAACAAAGAAAAAGCGTGGCAGGTGTATTTCCCTTCAATTTGGCCTAGTGACCTATATTCTGACCCAATATGACCCATACCCGAGCTTGACTTATATATCATTAAGACAAACATTCAAACAAGAATGCCGTTCATTTTTCCACAGTGCTTGCGGGCACCTGCACAGCGCGATCGGGTCGCCCGGTTGAGGAAGAGGTTTGCGTTTGCACGCTACCGCTACAACTTATTTATTGGTGCATTGGTGGCTGAAAAGGAGAGACATGGTCTCATTCACTTCAATGCCACTCTGCTTCCCCTTCAGACCTCCCTCCTTTTTTAGGGCATCTTTTAGTACTGTTACTCTGAAACTTTTGTGATAAACTGTGTGTTAAATTGCTACCTTCTTTGGAGAGCGCGACTGGATGCGATGAGCCGGCTTTTATAACCTGCGAGCCAATGTGGATGGTCGGCCAGACGCCGGCCTGTCCCCGGTCAATGTCTGCCCGATATCCGGTCGGGCTCTGAGCGGCGAATTTGGCCCGGCAATCGCCAGATATGTTTGATACTCGGTCGGGCCCGGTGTCGTGTGGAGGGTCGGGGAGTTGGGAACGGGCCATATGGTCTAGGGTTAAATCCGCCACTGCATTTGACACGCGACTTCTTTGTTTACCATTCATTTTTGAGTCGCACGGGCCCTACATGCTCCCGGTTAATCCGCCACTGTATTTGTCATTCCGTTCCACTTCGCGAATGTTAATAAGCTTCCATAATTATTTGACCTCTCGGCGCATTAATTTCTAAAGCATTTGTTAAACTTATATTGGAGTAATCACGCCTTAAGTTTTGCACTGATGTTCCAACAACATTAAAATGATACTCTTTTGGGAGATCTTAACCTTGTAAATGCAGTTTTGTTGAATCCATGACGAACTATTTTTCTCGCGCAGTCTCACCCTAAAATGGGTTGTTGGGTGTTAAAAGCAATTGGCAGGCTGCCAACTCCGAAAAAATGGTATTACTACTATGACCAGGGGCTAAAGCCCCAAGTCAAGAACCACGGTGGTTTTTGTACTAAATTCCAGGCCGAGTCCCACTATATACTTTTAAATAGAAGGAAATGCTTTCACCTCCTTAGCGCTCAGGACTTTCGGGTTAGCATTATGACTAACTTCGCTTGTGTCAGGATAAATGGACTAGTCCGAGAAATACTTGTATATGTCCATGGAAACATCGTGATTAAATTAGAGATTATTCAACTTATTTTTTGAAAGATAAGAATATAATTCACGAGCAGTCTCGGGAATGGGAGTGACGTCCCATTCACAAGACGGCGAGTGAATTATATTCTAATCTTTTAAAAAATGAGTTGAATAATCTGTTTATTACATTTCATTGTTATTTGTTGTAATACATTACATTTTTCAATACGTGTCTTCAACCATAGTTTATATTTACTGTGGAATATTGTTTGTCGTTTCACCTACTTTGCGCATTATTTTCGGATGAGGCGTGGCCATGGAAAAAAGGGAGGGGCACGCATGCGCAAATGTGTAGTAGATTATAACACTGGTGTGTAATAACAATAAATCAACGATTATGAATTTTCTTTCACCGAGATATCCTTATCTTTGATGGATAGAAATGTAATAAACTTAAAACATGTTGGGAGCGGCGTAAAACACCATACAGATAAAACAGACATACTGAGAAAGAAAACAGAACACATGGTCGAGTAAAACATTTCTGTAATACCAGTGCATTTTGAGTTGTTGAGCCATCGCATTGGGTATCTACGAAATATCGAGACAAAAATGCATGCTAGTGGTATTCATTTGAATCTTCAGTAGGGAAGAAAGAACTCACCATAGAAAATGGTTACCGTCATTTTGGACGAAATCGGGCTGGGACGAAACTGGTTTGTCACGTTTACTGCTTTCACTTTCAAACAAGGTCAAACTGCTAAAAATGATCAAACCAATCATTTCTAGTGCATCATATACACATTTACAATGAATTTTAACTCAAAGTATTATATTCAATGCATTCTTGTGATTGTATACACTCATTTCATAGCAAACAAAATTGTTTTTATGGACTATTTGTCCGTAGATCAGCCAGACCGCGGATGTATTTGGCGTAATTTGATCATAAGGCCTTCAATATATTTATATATTGATATTCATTCATAAAAACACATATAAGTACCCCGTATAAAATCTTCCATATACATGCACATATATACATACATATATACACACACATATATATATTCATACACATACACATACCAAATTACAAACAAATACATACACATACACTTACCCATACACGCATATACGAATTGTTACATATACATGTACACAGACACGCATATATAGATATACATGTACACAGACACGCATATATAGACATACATGTATACAGACACGCATATATAGATATACATGTACACAGACACGCATATATAGGGTTATCGTATACGTGTATGGTTAAGAGAAAAAATATATATGCAAACTGATTAAACATATAAATAAAACATGTTATGAGAACTCGGACGCCTGTGGTTCATGATAATTAGTAGTCAATTATAATTTAAATAGTCAATTTCTCAAGAATATAGCAGACTTTTTTTTATATATTTCCTTAACTCTTTCAGCGCCAAAGGCAATATTGATGTTTTTGCAAACAATACTGATTCAGGCGAGTCAGCTCGTAACGAGCTGTCTCACCTGAAATCAGAATTGTTTTCCTTTTAGTTATACAATATTCCAACTATTATTACAAGAGAAATGGACACGCCCGATTTTGAACATGGAAGAGTCTACTTTAAACAATTCGGCGCTGAAAGAGTTAAAGGTTTTCACACTTAGCGATGAGTACCGGGTACGGGACACCCTTGAAACATTTAAGTATATGAACTGGTAGACGTGATATAACTTGAGAACTGTTTAAAAACGGTGTCTTTCTCCAATCTATCTATAAATCAATCATGTGACACTCCAGTGTTTATGGTTTACAGCAGTATACAACCATGTCGTTCAGACTTGTAACGTCACCGTTTTCCTGGCCGTACAGATCTATTTTAGTTCGCAAACCACACACGCCATGCCCAACGTCGCACTGTTCGCTCCAGGCTCCATCTATTCCCCAGTTGCCACGTCCAGGGGGAACTTGAAGGGTCTCCAAATTGGCGTTGGATTCCAAAGTGCCACATTTGAATCGAACGAAATTAACTGCAGTATTGTCCTTTGTCATAAAAAGGTCTGGCTGAAAATAAAAATGAATAAACATCCGTTTGGTAATTTTATGTACAAGTATACCATTCAACTTATCCAGATATCCCTTTCCCATCGCATGTTATACAATACTATTTTTTTTTATAAATATGACATTAAATATACAATCAAGTAAATTTTGGAGACAAAAGATAGAAGTCAAGAAAGAAAAAAAGGAATCTCCCTTCGCCATATGGTAAACATTGGGGATTATCTCCCTTCGCCATGTTGTAAACATTGGGGATTATCTCCCTTCGCCATGTGGTAAACATTGGGGATTATCTCCCTTCGCCATGTGGTAAACATTGGGATAAAAGACAGGACAAGGACAGATTCGATCCCGCTCAATGATACCATCGTGGAGTGCCCTTATGTAAATTACATGTTAGATTAAACTTATTTATTTTATATCGATTGCGAAACAAGCTTTCAGCTTATATTAATCACGCTCCATGTCTGCATTACATGTTCGAGTATGATACTAGTGTGTCGTCCGGGTATCATTCATAAGTGAACAGTGTTAGTTATATACAAACAATACGACTTAATTTAAATCAATCAAATTAAATACAATGAAATGTTTGTTTGTTTTTCATAAGGGGACTCTACCGTGACCGCTGCGATTTGGGAGCAAACACGGTAGGCCCGGTTCAAAATACCTGACACTTACCAATTGGCCATGGCGGATTCCTTATAATGAAATGGAGCGACACAGTGTGCTGTTTAAGATATATTCAATTATTGAAACAAATTCAACATGTGTATAACTATGTTAATGACAATGGTATATTTGTCCTGGTCTCAAGTTATATGTATTTCCATAAACAGGTCTGAGAGGAATAACTTTTTTTTCTGTGCCAACTATTCCATTATTATTCTAAGATAAAACAATATCCTAGTTCAATAAACACATATATATGAATGGCAATGATATAATTCGTCTAATAACATTCAATTGCTGAGTGAGTTGGTAATGCCATGAACATAAAGTTGTAGCCCTATTAATGTGTGTTCATGTTGACATTCAGCTGATCTTACTGTATTAATGCGCTCATTTAATGAACATTGTCTACAATTATACAAGGTTTGTGTTCAAGCTAGCGCCTAGACGTTGATGAAATGATACGTGCACTGTGTTGATTGAGCTTGTGAATTCTCAAAGGCATGTTGCAAGTGTCATTGGTGTGTTGCAGGGTGTTATTTCAATGTTTAACATTCATTTTGTAGTGGTTGAGAATACTAAATACATTTCTCTTCAAGCGGGGAGGGTCATGGTTGTCAAAATGCTTGACAACGATGGAAACATCTCCCAGAATGCACCTGGTCTACATACATTAAATGAAGTCACCAGGAACCGACACCATGATTTTTGGTATGAGGTTCGCACAACCCGCCATCAACATCCCATTGATGTAAATCAAATTCAAGAACGTCTACCATTGACGTTGAATGATTAGACCATATAATGTTTCACTGATGAAACCAGTTAAAGTGTGGGCCGTATAGATAGGCAGCATATGGTGTTGATGACGTGTTGATGACGTGTACGGAATAGTTGGAGGAAGAAAAACCGAAGAACTTACAAATTGAAGTAGAGGTCTAGCGATGGCATGGGTGGGAAATACTATGGAAGGAGAGAAACGGTCAATTGAACGACCAGGCATTCCACAAAAGGTCAATTGAACGACCATGCATGCCACAAAGGGGCAATTTCACTAAGCAGTAATGGGTACCTTTGACATCAAGTATCGTTAAAATAACTCGTACACGAGGCTCAAAGATCTACCATATTAAAATTACACTAGGCATTGTGCAGACTGGAGCTTCCACCAATGGGCTAAGACTATGTGGAAAAGCAGCCAGTTGCTTGGGAAGATTGTTGTGTGGAGTACTGGTGTGAGAAAACCAGGAAATGCATGAGTAGGTGAACTGGCCGCCGTGATATAACTGAGAAATTGTTAAAAACGGCGTTAAACCCCAATCAATCAATTGATTGCCTGTCCAACCAACCACATATCTAAGAATGCGTGAGGAACCGTCACACACGTGCGTGGCGTATCTGTACACACCGATCGCACACGGAGTCGATGTCAGTCCGTTATTGATAAGAACAACTTCTTGTAACAAAGTCAAAGACCAAAGGATGCAGTGTGATATCGTGACTTTGCTCTCTTCTCTCGACAGTCACGCTTCAGTGGTGCCCAATCCTCTCGCTAATCTTCCAATGAAAATGAGTTATTAAATAATTGAAATGTTAGTAAGGTTTTTGAACTATCTCGAAGCGGTCATGATGGATTGGTAAAGCATATTTCCCAGTCAAATACTGGTCTGTAAAACAGGGGTACTGCATACTTGCTGAGTCGCCATGGTATAAATGAAACATAGCTTAAAACGTCATGAAACCCAATTAAAAAGAAACAGAAATATAGTAGATGTTAACCTCATGTTCTGGTTCGACCATTAACTGAAACGATTTTAGAACCCTCGGCTGAATGCATTCAACATAGGTCTCCCAGTCGCCCCATTCTCCTTCCTGTGACGTCATCGTTCCACCCTGCTGATTTCTATCGGGTGATTTGCAGTATAATTTGATCGAGTTAGTCGATGAGTCATCACCAATTATTACATCAGATTCGTCCTGAAATTATAAGTGCGTTGGCTTATAAGTACCAAGAGCAGAATCATTGTATTTCATTTATGCTTCTTTGACATAATTCATCATAACATGTTTCCGAGATTGAATTTAAAATTATTTTAATTCGTATTCAGGAATGTTGCTAGTCATTAATTCAAGTACATTGTACCTTCTAATTTACGGTTAATATGCGAGTGTTTCCATTGTTATTAAAGATACATGCGTTATAAGGGTTTTTAATTAAATCTCTATAAACATAGACATGCTGTTATTCTGTATGGGCAATATTGCCCTAGGACGAGTTAAATGGACACAGTTCTATTAAATAAGGTATGGATAGTTATTACACAATTGTTGCAAAAGTATATGTTCCCTTTAGTCACGTTGTTTTTGAAAAAACGTCTCCTTAAGATCATCTTAAATGAGTCTGTATAAATCATGGTAAGTGTTACGGTTGTCAAGAAACATCTTGTATAGAGCGTTGTTCCCTGTAAATGATGAACATAAAAGAAGCAATAGCTTAGCTTTCACACTGCTGCGCTCATATAATTTCGAGATGAGCGAGTTTAAACGAACAATAGCTTAGCTTTCACACTGCTGCGCTCATATAATTTCGAGATGAGCGAGTTTAAACGAACAATAGCTTAACTTTCACACTGCTGTGCTCATATAAGTTCGAGATGAGCGGGTGTAAACGAACAATGTAATTGTTGTCTGCGCTGTTTGCGTTATTTTTTATCTTATTCGTTAGAAATATTCTAATCGGTATTTGGAATCCTGATCAAGGTAAGCGCATGAAGGGATCAATAAAGACATACAGCTAACCACGCTGCATTGAGGCTCATTTAACTTTACAGAGAAAAACATCGCCATATGTTCATCTTAGGTTCACGCATATGGTGTGCACAGATGCTTTAGTGGGTCTGAGGAGTTAAAAAAAAAAGACAAGCACTAACTTTCAGATTGTATCCGACTGCAAATGTTCCTTTTGGACAAAACTCCGGATCAAACCATTTGCCCAATCTAAATCCGTTGGTTACTTTTAAGATTTTTTTAGCACACAGGGATGGTGTTGCATGAATTAAACTGAGTGCTGCCACAACGTGTAGATCGTCAGGAAGCTGCTTGTCGATACACACACCTTAAATAAGTACAAATCAATTATACTGAGTGCTTCCACACGTGTGGGTCGTCAGGTAGCTGCGTGTCTATACACAACTCTGAAATGGGTACACATCAATTATACTAGGTGCTTCCACAACGTGTAGATCGTCAGGAAGCTGATCTTTTATACACAACTCTGGAATAAGTACAAATTAATTATATTGAGTGCTTCCAAAACATGTGGATCGTCAGGAAGCCACTTGTCTGATGCCGTCAGGAAGCTGCTTGTTTATACACACATCTAAAATAAGAACAAATCAATTATATTAAGTGCTTCCACAACGTGTTGATCGTCGGGAAGCTGCTTGTCTGATGCCGTCAGGAAGCTACTTGTTTATACACAACTCTGGAATAAGTACAAATCAATTATACTGAGTGCTTCCACAACGTGTAGATCGTCAGGAAGCTGCGTGTCTATACACCACTCTGGAATAAGTACAAATCAATTATACTGAGTGCTTTCAAAACGTGTGGATCGTCAGGAAGCCATTTGTCTGATGCCGTCAGGAAGCTGCTTGTTTACACACAACTCTGAAATAAGTACAAATCAATTATATTGAGTGCTGATACCGTAAATAAGCTGCTTGTTGATACACACATCTTAAATAAGTATAAATCAATTATACTGAGTGCTTCCACAACGTGTGGATCGTCAGGAAGCTGCTTGTCTATACACACATCTTAAATAAGTACAAATTAATTATACTAAGTGCTTCCACAACGTGTGGATCGTCAGGTAGCTGCGTGTCTATACACAACTCTGAAATGGGTACACATCAATTATACTAGGTGCTTCCACAACGTGTAGATCGTCAGGAAGCTGATCTTTTATACACAACTCTGGAATAAGTACAAATTAATTATATTGAGTGCTTCCAAAACATGTGGATCGTCAGGAAGCCACTTGTCTGATGCCGTCAGGAAGCTGCTTGTTTATACACAACTCTGAATTAAGTACAAATCAATTATGTTGAGTGCTGATGCCGTCAGGAAGCTGCTTGTTTATACACAACTCTGAATTAAGTACAAATCAATTATATTGAGTGTTGGTATTGTCAGTAAGCTCTCTATCTAAACACAGATGAAGATGTTTTTCAATACACACATCTGTAATAAGTACAAACCAATTATATTGAGTGTTGATATTGTCAGTAAGCTCTTTATCTAAACACAGATGAAGATGTTTTTCAATACACACATCTGTAATAAGTACAAATCAATTATACTTGGTGTTGATATTGTCAGTAAGCTGTTTATCATATCACAGATGAAGATGTTTTTCTATACAGACATCTGTAATAAGTACAAATCAATTATACTGAGTGTTGATATTGTCAGTAAGCTGTTTATCTAAACACAGAAGAAGATGTTTTTCTATACACAAACAGATAGACAATGTAAATACTTAACAAAATGCTGAAACAGATAGACAATTTAAATACTTAACGAAATGCTCAAACAGATAGACAATGTTAATACTTAACGAAATGCTCAAACAGATAGACAATGTAAATACTTAACGAAATGCTCAAACAGATAGACAATGTTAATACTTAACGAAATGCTCAAACAGATAGACAATGTAAATACTTAACGAAATGCTCAAACAGATAGACAATGTAAATAATTAACGAAATGCTCAAATAGACAGACAATTTAAATACTTAACGAAATGCTCAAACAGATAGACAATGTAAATACTTAACGAAATGCTCAAACAGATATACACTGTAAATACTTAACGAAATGCTCAAACAGATAGACAATGTTAATACTTAACGAAATGCTCAAACAGATAGACAATGTAAATACTTAACGAAATGCTCAAACAGATAGACAATGTTAATACTTAACGAAATGATCACACAGATAGACAATAAAAATACTTAACGAAATGCTCAAACAGATAGACAATGTAAATACTTAACGAAATGCTCAAACAGATAGACAATAAAAATACTTAACGAAATGATCAAACAGATAGACAATTTAAATACTTAACGAAATGATCAAACAGATAGACAATAAAAATACTTAACGAAATGATCAAACAGATAGACAATTTAAATACTTAACGAAATGCTCAAACAGATAGACAATTTAAATACTTAACGAAATGCTCAAACAGATAGACAATGTAAATACTTAACGAAATGCTCAAACAGATAGACAATGTAAATACTTAACGAAATGCTCAAACAGATAGACAATGTTAATACTTAACGAAATGCTCAAACAGATAGACAATGTACATACTTAACGAAATGCTGAAACAGATAGACAATGAAAATACTTAACGAAATGATCACAGAAGATAGACAATTTAAATACTTAACGAAATGCTCAAACAGATAGACAATGTTAATACTTAACGAAATGCTCAAACAGATAGACAATGTAAATACTTAACGAAATGCTCAAACAGATAGACAATGTAAATACTTAACGAAATGCTCAAACAGATAGACAATGTAAATACTTAACGAAATGCTCAAACAGATAGACAATGTAAATACTTAACGAAATGCTCAAACAGATAGACAATGTAAATACTTAACGAAATGCTCAAACAGATAGACAATGTAAATACTTAACGAAATGCTCAAACAGATAGACAATGTAAATACTTAACGAAATGCTCAAACAGATAGACAATGTAAATACTTAACGAAATGCTCAAACAGATAGACATTGTAAATACTTAACGAAATGCTCAAACAGATAGACAATGTAAATACTTAACGAAATGCTCAAACAGATAGACAATGTAAATACTTAATGCAAATTAGGCCCTATTTAATGTTTCATGGCCATCAGTCATTCAGAAGAGCTTCGTCATGTTCGTAAATTCGTCAACTTGTCAATAAAGTTGACGAAATTGACGAAAAAATTATTTTTCTAAAAACTTTATTTCTTTCGTTTAGATAAGTATCTGGACGTATTGAATGCTAATTAGGCCCTATTTCATGTTTCATGGCGATCAGTCAATCAGGAGAGCTTCTTCAAGTTCGTCAATTCGTCAACTTGTCAATAAAGTTGACGAAATTAACGAAACAAATATTTTTCTAAAAACTTTATTTCTTTCCTTTAGACCAGTATATGGACGTATTGAATGCAAATGAGGCCCTATTTCAAATTTCATGGCGATCAGTCATTCAGCAGAGCTTTGTCAAGTTTGTCAATTCGTCAACTCATCAATTTAATTGACGAAATTGACGGAAAAAAATAATAATCTAAAACTTTAATTCTTTCCTTTAGATAAGTATCTGGACGTATTGAATGCTAATTAGGCCCTATTTCATGTTTCATGGCGATCAGTCAATCAGGAGAGCTTCTTCAAGTTCGTCAATTCGTCAACTTGTCAATAAAGTTGACGAAATTAACGAAAAAAATATTTTTCTAAAAACTTTATTTCTTTCCTTTAGACCAGTATATGGACGTATTGAATGCAAATGAGGCCCTATTTCAAATTTCATGGCGATCAGTCATTCAGCAGAGCTTTGTCAAGTTTGTCAATTCGTCAACTCATCAATTCAATTGACGAAATTGACGGAAAAAAATAATAATCTAAAACTTTATTTCTTTCCTTTAGACCAGTATATGGACGTATTGAATGCAAATGAGGCCCTATTTCAAATTTCATGGTGATCAGTCATTCAGCAGAGCTTTGTCAAGTTTGTCAATTCGTCAACTCATCAATTTAATTGACGAAATTGACGGAAAAAAATAATAATCTAAAACGTTATTTCTTTCCTTTAGACCAGTATATGGACGTATTGAATGCAAATGAGGCCCTATTTCAAATTTCATGGTGATCAGTCATTCAGCAGAGCTTTGTCAAGTTTGTCAATTCGTCAACTCATCAATTTAATTGACGAAATTGACGGAAAAAAATAATAATCTAAAACTTTATTTCTTTCCTTTAGACCAGTATATGGACGTATTGAATGCAAATGAGGCCCTATTTCAAATTTCATGGTGATCAGTCATTCAGCAGAGCTTTGTCAAGTTTGTCAATTCGTCAACTCATCAATTTAATTGACGAAATTGACGGAAAAAAATAATAATCTAAAACGTTATTTCTTTCCTTTAGATAAGTATCTGGACGTATTGAATGCAAATTAGGCACTATTTCATGTTTCATGGCGATCAGTCAATCAGAAGAGCTTCTTCAAGTATATTTTTTCTGAAAATCTTTATTTCTGTCATTTAGATAATGTATCTGGACGTATTGAATACAAATAAGGCCCTATTTCAAATCTAATTTCGTCTACACTGTACGGATGTGAGCTATGGCATTCTATGTCTTCTTTAGATATCCAGAACGTTGCAAACTTTGGTAATTATGTGGCCAAAAATCACAGCAATTGCACTGTAGAACACGTACAGATATGTTATTTAGTCTGCTAGGTCGGTACAACATACAATGTGGAATTGACAAACGTAAAACAACTTTGCTTCAAAAACTGTGTAAAATACCTACGAATTGTCTAACTAACCAGATTTTCACTTATCGTCTAAATTGGTTTAAAACAATTCAATGTACCTGACAAAATGTTTTATTTCCAATACTTTTAATTTATTGCAAAAATATGGTTTAACTGCATACATTGTATGCGCACTCGTATCTAACTACTGGCACATTTCCTGAGAAAAGGGAAAGGTTTTAGCGTCGTTGAACGGAAGTTTGAATGCGAGCGTCAGGAAAGAATGAACCTCCACCATGAATTCGACCGTTTTGTGTCTGTTCACAAAAACAGCCTTCCATATTTTGATATTTGCCAAAACGCGCAGAACTATGCATCATGCATAAAGTGCTATATAATGATTAGTTATTAAACACTTAAGAGAAACTGTCAGTCAGTGTGTGTAATGTCAAACTATTAATACAAATATCCAGGGAAACTTAATATCCGAATGTGCTCATTTCTCAATTGAACGGAATTTATATTTTTGAAAACATCAGTTTTTACTGTACTAATGATAGCTATAAACGTTGTTAAACTTCAGGGTTTCACTCAACAGTATGAGTGTATATGTGATAATTTCATGCGTGGACGCGCACCATAATACATTTTCTAAATACAGAAAGCCATCAACTCGAACCTGTGTACATATTCAACTGAAGAAGACGTATATTTCGTTGTGTTTTATTTCTTTAAAACAAAATATTTTTTTCCGTCAATTTCGTCAACTTTATTGACAAGTTGACGAATTGACGAACTTGAAGAAGCTCTCCTGATTGACTAATCGCGATGAAACATAAAATAGGGCCTAATTAGCATTCAATACGTCCAGATACTTATCTAAAGGAAAGAAATAAAGTTTTTAGAAACATATTTTGTTCGTCAATTTCGTCAACTAAATTGACGTGTTGACGAATTGACGAACTTGACAAAGCTCTTCTGAATGACTGATGGCCATGCAATTTGATATAGGGCCTAATTTGCATTCAATACGTCCAGATACATTATCTAAAGGAAAGAAATAAAGTTTTTAGAAAAATATTTTTTTCGTCAATTTCGTCAACTTTATTGACAAGTTGACGAATTGACGAACATGAAACATGAAATAGGGCCTAATTTGCATTAAATACGTCCAGATACATTATCTAAAGGAAAGAAATAAAGTTTTTAGATTTTTTTCGAATTGACGAAGCTCTTCTGATTGACTGATAGCCATGAAACATGAAATAGGGCCTAATTTGCATTCAATACGTCCAGATACTTATATAAAGGAAAGAAAAATAGTTTTTAGATTTTTTTTTTTTCGTTAATTTCGTCAACTTAATTGACGAATTGACGAAGCTCTTCTGATTAACTGATAGCCATGAAACATGAAAAAGGGCCTAATTTGCATTTAATACGTCCAGATACATTATCTTAAAGAAAGAAATAATTTTTTTAGAAAACATGTCACAGTTCGTCACTCGTCAATTCGTCACTCGTCAACCTAACTTCACGGACCTAAACAAATGTCACAGTTCGTCACTCGTCAATTCGTCACTCGTCAACCTAACTTCACGGACCTATGAAAATTACTTACTCACTTTGTTAAACATCAGATGTACCTACATTTTAGCCCAACAAAAAAACCATGTGAAATATACAGTGTCTCATTTATTATGAAATCGACAATGAGGTTCTCTCTTCGACATAATGAGAAATTTCTCCTTCTGCCATAATATTTTAAAAAGAAAATCGTCTACCGCTGTGTCAAAATGAATTATGCGTGTTGGAAAAAGGTTTTAACCCCGCAAATTATGACCGATAAACATCAACACTCATTGGAAGCCGCCAGTAGGCGGATTTCTGTAGATATGCTTCGAATTTTAGCACAATGAGATATTTAGACTTGCCAGTGTGACAACGTATTGAGATTTCTCTTTGTCCTTACTAAGTATATCAATTTAAGGTAAATGACTTTTAAAACATCCTTTTTACACTCTATATACATGTGTGAGTTTTGCAAATTAAAAACAAAAAGACAAAGGCCGTTATATTAATTTAATGTATGTACATTTTTAGTTAAGCGAAATTCATACTGTATCTAGTCTAACAGTAAAATAGAGAACCAATCTCCTGAATTGGTTACCTGCCTGAAATGCTTTATTATTTCAATAGTATCTCAAACCGGGAACCAAAAAGGGCACGCTAAATGTAGTCTGGTTCCTTACATCCTATGATATAATATATTACGCAGTAATTAAAGGAAGAAGCCATAATAGCTTGTATTAACCAAACTTTTGACTAAATCTAAATCTTAATATTTTGTCCACTGTTCGGCGAATTAGATTTAGTCCGAATTCACCAACGCGTTTTAAACAGATCGCAATTTAGTCCAGTTTGTATATGTCGTAAGCGACCGCGCAACGACTCTGGTTCCCGAATAAAGTAAGAAGCTAAAATAAAAGATGGTACCATTCATCTATAGTCTATTTATAGTTTTTCATTTTTATCGTAATTTCACATAGGTGGCATCTCAATATAAACAAGTGTGTTTGTATGTCTCTGTCTTAACTATTCATTTGCTTTGTTTTTAATAATCTGACTTTCATGTTCATTATAATTTCTTCCTAATTTCCTATTTCCTAATTTTCGAAAACTTCGTCTGTAATATTTTTTTTTTTGTCATTTTTGATTATCACTCATTTTCATTCATATGTAAAGACAAACTTTATAAGAATGTACAAGAACTTTTTGTTTGATCGAAATTATCGTTGTAATCATAGCTTTGATCATAGGAAATGATTACCGTTCATCAGTCCATTGATATTGAAACCTTTTTGTGTTTTTGTTTTTAAATATCTATCTATTTCGTGGAACCGTTGGTAATAATCTCTATTTCGTGGAACCGTTGGGAATAATATCTATTTCGTGGAACCGTTGGTAATAATCTCTATTTCGTGGAACCGTTGGGAATAATATCTATTTCGTGGAACCGTTGTGAATACTATCTATTTCGTGGAACCGTTGGTAATAATCTCTTTTTCGTGGAACCGTTGGGAATAATATATATCTATTTCGTGGAACCGTTGGGAATAATCTCTATTTCGTGGAACCGTTAGTAATAATCTCTATTTCGTGGAACCGTTGGGAATAATCTCTATTTCGTGGAAACCGTTGGTAATAATTTCTATTTCGTGGAACCATTGGGAATAATATCTATTTCGTGGAACAGTTGGTGATAATCTCTATTTCGTGGAACCGTTGGTAATAATATCTATTTCGTGGAATCGTTCATAATAATCTCTTTTTCGTGGAACCGTTGGGAATAATCTCTATTTCGTGGAACCGTATGGAAAAATATCTATTTCGTGGAACCGTTGGGAATAATCTCTATTTCGTGGAACCGTTGCTAATAATCTCTATTTCATGAAACCGTTGGTAATAATCTCTATTTCGTGGAACCTTTGGTAATTATATCTATTTCGTGGAACCGTTGCTAATAATCTCTATTTCGTGGAACCGTTGGGAATAATCTCTATTCGTGGAACCGTCGGTAATAATCTCTTTTTCGTGGAACCGTTGAGAATAATATCTATTTCGTGGAACCGTTGGGAATAATATATATCTATTTCGTGGAACCGTTGGGAATAATCTCGATTTCGTGGAACCGTTGGGAATAATCTCTATTTCGTGGAACCGTTGGTAATAATCACTATTTCGTGGAACCGTTGGGAATAATATCTATTTCGTGGAACCGTTGGTTATAATCTCTTTTTCGTGGAACCGTTGGGAATAATATCTTTTTCGTGGAACCGTTGGGAATAATATCTTTTTCGTGGAACCGTTGGGAATAATATATATCTATTTCGTGGAACCGTTGGGAATAATCTCTATTTCGTGGAACCGTTGGAATAATCTCTATTTCGTGGAACCGTTGGGAATAATCTCTATCTCGTGGAACCGTTGGTAATAATCTCTACTTCGTTGAAACGTTGGTAATAATCTCTTTTTCGTGGAACCGTTGGGAATAATATCTATCTCGTGGAACCGTTGCTAATAATCTCTATTTCGTGGAACCGTTGGTAATAATCTCTATTTCGTGGAACCGTTGGGAATAATATATATCTATTTCGTGGAACCGTTGAGAATAATCTCTATTTCGTGGAACCGTTGGGAATAATATATATTTATTTCGTGGAACCGTTGGTAACAATCTCTATTTCGTGGAACCGTTGGGAATAATATCTATTTCGTGGAACCGTTGGTAATAATATCTATTTCGTGGAACCGTTGGTAATAATCTCTATTTCGTCGAACCGTTGGGAATAATCTCTATCTATTTAGTGGAACCGTTGTGAATACTATCTATTTCGTGGAACCGTTCATAATAATCTCTTTTTCGTGGAACCGTTGAGAAAAATATCTATTTCGTGGAACCGTTGGGAATAATATCTATTTCGTGGAACCGTTGGTAATAATATCTATTTCGTGGAACCGTTGGTAATAATCTCTATTTCGTCGAACCGTTGGGAATAATCTCTATCTATTTAGTGGAACCGTTGGTAATAATATCTATTTCGTGGAACCGTTCATAATAATCTCTTTTTCGTGGAACCATTGAGAAAAATATCTATTTCGTGGAACCGTTGGGAATAATATATATCTATTTCGTGGAACCGTTGGTAATAATATATATCTATTTCGTGGAACCGTTGGTAATAATCTCTATTTCGTTGAACCGTTGCTAATAATCTCTATTTCGTGGAACCGTTGGTAATGATCTCTATTTTGTGGAACCGTTGGGAATAATATCTATTTCGTGGAACCGTTGGTAATAATCTCTTTTTCGTGGAACCTTTGGTAATAATATCTATTTCGTGGAACCGTTGCTAATAATCTCTATTTCGTGGAACCGTTGGGAATAATCTCTATTTCGTGGAACCGTTGGTAATAATTTCTTTTTCGTGGAACCGTTTGGAATAATATCTATTTCGTGGAACCGTTCGGAATAATATATATCTATTTCGTGAAACCGTTGCTAATAATATCTATTTCGTGGAACCGTTGTTAATAATCTCTTTTTCGTGGAACCGTTGGGAATAATATATATCTATTTCGTGGAACCGTTGAGAATAATCTCTATTTCGTGGAACCGTTGGGAATAATCTCTATCTATTTCGTGGAACCGTTGGGAATAATATATATCTATTTCCTGGAAAACCAATGGAATCGCATTTCAACAAAAAAATAACGTTTATTTAAAAATAGAAGACTAACGCACATTGTGATGTTATCACTGGCTGAACCTATATCACCTTGTACCTAACTGTTTTGCCTCTTGTTATGATCCATGGCTCTTTTTCCCGCGATATTTTCCCTTATCTGACATCCGAATTCACGCAGTTGAACGTTGCACACACTCTCTTAACCCTTTCCATCATACGACAATTCTGCAGCAGACGACTTTGAACGTATTTTGTCAAAAAATAGAAAATCTTCATAATTGAATGGATAACCTATGACAAAAAGTGGAAGACATTGTGACAAAAAGAGAAATTGCACGTTTTGTGCAATTTCTTCTTTTGTTACTATGTTTTCAAAAAGCCGTCTGCTGCAGAGGCGTCCAAAAGCGTTTATATGAGGGAAAGGGTTAATTAAAGGCCTCTTTTCCTTTTTTTCCAAACCTCATAATGGTTCCTCGTTGTAAGACATATATACTCTCGAACTTCTTTTAGCTCTTTTTCCCCACGATAAGCTTCCTTTATAAACATCCTATAAGTGTATCCAGCCTTTTGCTAGAGTTACGGCGTCGTTACTTTTTTAAACCTTGTTTACTCGAGGCTATACAATCATGTAAATTATCTGTATTACGTCTTGTTATGTCGGATAACTCTTTTTCCCCGTGATATTTTCCCTTCTCTGGCTTCCAAAATCACGCATTTGAACGCCGCACACGCTGTTTTAAACGCATCTCTTTCTCTTTTCCAGACCTCATAATGGGTCCTTGTCTCGGGACTTATACTCTGTGACAATCATTAAACATCAGCAACAACAATTTAGTTTATTTAGAATTATTTTTTCTCAAAAAGGATATGAGTTATTGTTTTTAACCCTTTCCCTCATATAGACGCTTTCTGGCGCCTCTGCAGCAGACGGCTTTTTGAAAACATAGTGACAAAAGAAGAAATTGCACAAAACGTGCAATTTCTCCTTTTGCCACAATGTTTTCCACTTTTAGTCATAGGTTATCCATTCAATTATAGAGATTTTCCATTTTTTGACGAAATATGTTCAAAGTCGTCTGCTGCAGAATTGTCGTATGAGGGAAAGGGTTTATTACGTGATTTAACCTTTAACCTTCGGCGTTTTGTTCAACTAGACCTTTGCTGAAAGTAGTATTTTCCGATATTCTACCACTTTGATCTGAAAGTAGTATTTTTCCGATATTCTACCACTTTGATCTGAAAGTAGTATTTTCCGATATTCTACCACTTTGATCTGAAAGTAGTATTTTCCGATATTCTACCACTTTGATCTGAAAGTAGTATTTTCCGATATTTTACCACTTTGATGCGTTCTTTCAATACGTATACTATCGAATCAACACAGAGAAACAATTCTCAAGAAAATATAAAATTAACAGTAGAAGCATATTTCGGAGTTTAGGCTAATTGACTAGTGACGTTGTAAACAGGTGCACATTATGTAATGCTAGCAAATCGACCCTGTAGAGCAATGTACACAGATAAGGTGCGTGAATACGTGATCACGCATTGTAATGCAGAAAAAAACGAATTGAAAATATTTGCTGTGCGTCGTATAACGCATTTAAATCCGGAATAACAAATATGAAATATTTTCTGTGCGTCTTTTTAATCGTAAGACGGAATGAAGGTGACGCATTCCCATCATTGAATATAATCGCGCTCGAATAATTTACCCTGACACCGTATGTAATTCACCTTGGTATAATTTAACTTTTCAGCGGTATGTGCAGTTCTCACGCTGATAAAACAATAATGTCTGCTCGCGAGCGAAAACGATCCGTCTGCACAGGGACACTATATTACATATAATGTATATTACATATAGCCTATATTACATATAGTGTATATTACATATAGTGTATATTACATATAGTGTATATTACATATAGTGTATATTACATATAGTGTATATTACATATAGCGTATATTACGTATAGCGTATATTACATATAGTGTATATTACATATAGCGTATATTACATATAGCGTATATTACGTATAGCGTATATTACATATAGTGTATATTACATATAGCGTATATTACATATAGTGTATTACATATAGTGTATATTACATATAGCCTATATTACATATAGCCTATATTACATATAGCCTATATTACATATAGCCTATATTACATATAGCCTATATTACATATAGCCTATATTACATATAGCCTATATTACATATAGCCTATATTACATATAGCCTATATTACATATAGCCTATATTACATATAGTCTATATTACATATAGCCTATATTACATATAGCCTATATTACATATAGCCTATATTACATATAGCCTATATTACATATAGTGTATATAACATATAGCGTATATATCATATAGTGTCCCTGGTCTGTACAACCAATTAAACCTGGTTCGTTGTTAAAATATGTAAAAATAGAAGAACTGGAGAGTTCTGCAATAGCAGAATACATTTTGAATCATTTAACCGATGACGTGGTAAATGAATGTATATTGTTTTACGGCGCATCGACAGATAAGGTCATTTAGCGCGCATTTAAATTTAATTATTCATGATCCCTGGGTGAACAAACCAGTACTAGGCTAGAAAATGTGCCTTGCCCAAGAGCACTCCACCATGACCGAATTACCGCGACTGGGGATCGAACCCGGGACACCCGGTTTCGAAATCCCCGACGCTAAGACGTGGTAATTAAACAACAGCCAATTAAAAGAAAACATCATTAAAGAGTTTCCCCCAAACAATTGATCTTTGGAAACGGGAGTTCCCGTAGTTGATTTTGACTGATGCATGTCTTTTCCTCTCTAGTAATACACATTGTGTCCCTCAAATAATATTTCAACAAGCTTAACCCTTTCCCTCTTACGACAATTCTGCAGCAGACGACTTTGAACATATTTTGTCAAAAAATAGAAAATCTCTATAATTGAATGGATAACCTATGACTAAAAGTGGAAAACATTGTGGCAAACGGAGAAATTGCTCGTTTTGAGCAATTTCTTCATTTGTCACCATGTTTTCAAAAAGCCGTCTGTTGCAGAGGCGTCAGAAAGCGTCTATATTAGGGAAAGGGTTAAGTGATTTAACAATATTATTTAATATTTATTTCACATACCAATGATTTATTCTGGAGACCTGACATCACAAGGGTATTTTTGGTGTGTTCAATTTAGAATCGCGTTGTTAAGCATTAGGTTAAAAGACATTAAAAATTCCCTTTAGTAAAGCAAGAATTTTGGACAGATTTGAAGTTTTACAAAGAAATTATTACATGATATAATTATGTTGCATATGGAATAGACCGAAAGACAAATCACAATATTGCACACTACGCGGTCATCAAACATAAGCTGTTTGAGATTCTTACAGAAATAAAATCCATTTGATGTGAATCCAGAAAGTAATTTATTTGGTCTTGAAATGCATTCTAGAGTAAAATGTTTATTAAAAGCAAATTATAATTTCAAAATAGTGCAGTAAACGGGGCAAATGCTTATATTGAGCAATTTGTCCCTTTCTTATAATGTTTCCTGCTATAGATTCATCAATATGTTGTCATTATGATGAGCAATTCTCTCTTTTAAATTTAATATTTTGTGCTCATGGATACACAGGAAGTGTATATCGTTATAGAGATGCCAACACATGGAAGTGCTTCAGTCTGTACGCAGAGATTTGTGAAAGTATCGGTGTGCATTTTATTTGTTTTCTAAAGATCATTTTAGACAAGAAATATCTTTAAAAAAGATAAACGGCGATCAATATGAGTAAACACTAAGAAATGGAGCATGCGCATATTATTTGATATTTTGTCTTACTTATTAGAATGACAGAAAACAACGTTAAATATGTAATATTTGTTTTATTTATATACTTTGGTTTTGATATGAATGAAAGAGAGAACAAAAGAGCTTGCCTCTGCCGGGAAGCGAACCACAGACATTTCACTTGCCAATCCAAGTCAACATCCATTACACTAGCACGACATGACGTTAATACGTACAAAGCCGAGAATTAATCACATGGCTGGAGATTACGCGAGGCTCCCTAGAGGTGTATTATGTAACACAGTTTAAGTTTCAATTGACGATAATTAACTGAAAACTTGTCATATTTCAAAAAAAAAGAAATATTTTGCTCTTAAATATTATATTTCATACGTTTTCACTGATTTTGTTCACTTAAGGAAAACAATTAAAAGTTAGTATGCAGAACATTTCATTTTAAAACTTCACCTTATAAGTGCCCCTCATGGGATCGCGAACTTAAATATGAACCAATCAAAACGTTTCATTTCCTTTATTTATTCGACATTATTCATTAAATACAACATTTGATTGGCCTACAAGATAGATCATTTGTTTAACATCTAGGTCAAAACCCACGTTAATCGTCTATCGCCGAAAAAAAAGAAATGACAAATAACACTTAAACGTACACATGGAAATCTCACCGTTTTTATTTGTTTGGAACAAACAAATTTAGTAGTTGCAATTCTGAAGCCGTTCGTCTTATGTAAAAGTCCATGAATTTCATACGCGTGAAAGTAGTACTCAATACTTGCTCTTACTTTTCAAATGTATCACGATTTTTGAAATAATGATATATTTATATCGTCTTTGTTTTCTTATGTGGTTCTTATATTCAAAGAGAATTACGAAATAAAATGAAACATTGTATTTTAAAACATGAATGCGGAGAGATTTATAAATCTCAATGAGTGAACTGCTACAGGGAGAACTATTTCCGATTTAAGCTCCAGATACGGTATTTGAATTTTCAATTTTCAATCACGCATTGAAAATGTAGATAAAAACAGAATTGAAAATATTTTCTTTGTGCCTTGTCGGCCATATAAATATAGTATAAAGAATTAAAAAAACAAATATGTGCGTCATAAAATGCATTTAAAATGAGAGTAACACATTTGCAGAGAAATCGTGATCGTCGAATTATATTTATAAATACAACGGTATGGGGGGAGGGTCTAAAGTGCGGACGCGATCTGCGGACAAATACATTATAGAGGGAAAATGCGGACAAATGCAATATAGAGGGAAAATGCCGACGCAATAGAATATAGAGCAAATCTGCGGACGCTATGATTTGTTGTAAAAAATGTTTAATTAAAGATGGGCAACTTTGTATAATTTGTTACATATGATCATATCCGGGGTTTTCTTTGTAAATATATATTGTGTTTGATTGCTTTTATCAGTGATATAGAATAAACCAAAAATCGAGATCATGCTGAAATGGAATCTCTTTGTAAAGTGTTTTAACGACTTTCCTCTTTATATCATATCTATAGATATCAATAAAGAGAATTGATGGATTGATTTTCCGACAAGTAAATGTCTTTTGACGCATCTGCAGCGGACGAAATTTGAAAACATTGCAAGAATAGAATAGGTTGCTAGTCACTAGCCATAGGTTTTGCTTCAATTATATCCTCTCCTTTACACTCGATTGAAGGGTCATGAGTTCTAGTTATTGTCTCTTTATTGGGCCTCTTCATTTTCTACTTTGTAACTTTCAACAGTTTTCCATGTGCCATACTACGAGGCAAATGATCCATGCAACATTCTATTCTGTAGGGTACTTTGAAGGGGCAGAACAATTTAAATAACATCAAATAAACAATAAGTATATATATATATACAACACTTTAAATCTTAATTTATTTCTAGTAATTAAATATATGTACAACTATAATACTAATCTATAACAAATAAGTTAAATGTTTTTTTCTTGCTGTGTAAACAGTAAAAAGCAACATATATTGAAAACATTGTGGGAAAAGGAAAATTTGCTTATTTAAACAATTTCTTAATTCCAATAACCTTTCTTTACCGTAAATTTGTATTTGAAGGCTGTTATAAGTAAAAAACTTAAATGTTGCCAATTTAATCACAATCTGTTATTCTAATGAACCACTATTACTAGAGTCCATATCGTTAGTGTGCGAGTCATTATCGTTAGTACGAGAGTGCATACAGCTTTTGTGAGAGTCTATATCGTAAGTGTATGAATCAATATCGTTAGTGAGCGAATCCATATCGTTAGTACAAGAGTGCATATCGCTTGTGTGAGAGTCCTTATCGTAAGTGTGAGAATCAATATCGATAGTACGAGAGTGCATATATATCTTGTATATATGTCGTACTTGACGTTATATGTCGCAAGGCTGACGCTAAATGTCGCAAAAAAAATGACTACTTCAGGAGCTATAACTAAAAAAAGAAGGGACAGAGTGAGATGAAACATTGTAATTTGTACATTGTGAAACAGTAATACTACAAAAGAGTGCTTATAAAGGAGTGAGACATTTAGCGTTGATGTTGCGACATATAGCGGCAGTACCTTGTTTTGCGACATTTAGCGTTACAGATGCGACATATAACGTCAGAAGGTTTTGCGACATTTAGCGTTGGTTGCGACGTTTAGCGACAACCTTGTGACATAAAACGTCAAGTGTGACATTTAGCGTTGGTGCGACATTTAACGTTGCTACAGTGTTCCTTGGCCGCCAGGGAACGGGGCTTTTTTGCCTTATATGGCTATAGTGTAAACTCAAAAAAATCTTCTCCTCCAAAAGTGTCAGGCCGATTTTCAAATAATTTTGTAGAAATGTTCCTAGGGTAACCCTCTATCAGATTCCTTCCAGCCAAGTTGATTGGTCGAAAAACATGGCCGCCAGCGGTCGGGGCTTTTTTGCCTAATATGGCTATAGTAAAAACTTGAAAAATCTTCTCACCCGAAAGTTTTTGGCCAATTTTCAATTCTTTTTGTAGAAATGTTCATTGGGAGACCATCTATCAGATTCCTCCAAGCCATGTTGATTGGTCGAAAAACATGGCCGCCAGGGGGCAGGGCTATTTGGCCTTATATGGCTATAATGAAAACTTGAAAAATCTCTTTTTAAGCAGGAAGCTTTTGAGTAAGATTTTAGAAAACCCTTGGTCAATGGTGATTTTTTTTGTAACAAAAATGATTAAATACTTAGATGAGTGAGTCGGGGCCATAATGGTTATCCATTTGTTTTACATGTCTTTTGAAACTTGGACATTAAATATAATATTCACATGTATGTCTCATGATTTATTTTTATAGACAACTAAAATGGCATTTAATTTTAACGGATGCGTCATTTATTCTTTTACCCGAAGTTGTAATATTTATAAACAATGCATAGTTTATAAATCACGCATCTATGCAAAGGCAAATGTTTGAACAGTTTTATGTACCCAAACAAATTCAGTGCCTTCAGCGCTTTGATTGTCTCCGTTTCCAACTTGAAAACGCTGTTCTAACTATAGACCATTCCTTAATATTGAACAGCCAATCGGGCAAAGGTACGCGCGTCAGAATGCATGTTTTATAAAGCTTGCCTCAACAACACAAGAATTACATCATTTTGAACTTATATTGTAAACATTCTGTACATCATGGTTTAAATCAACATTACTTTGTGAATACTCCATAGGCCACATTAAAACTCATCAGTAATATCACTCCAACGATTATTGGTCAAATTCTAGGAAAACATTGTGAATACAATAGTTTAGTAACTGGTATAACAAATCTTCTTTTGCAATTTCTTGGCTGATCTCAAATTCAGGAATCGACTTGTTTTTTATTCAGTTTATTGGATAAAGCCACACTTAAAAATGTCATGTTAAGTGGTGCTATTTCACAAATATGTGTTTAAATTGGATGCGATGTTTGGTTTAAAAGTGCTTCAGGACTTCACTTCTTTAAGAGTGCAGCTGAGAAATTTTATAATCATTAAGTGGTAGAACAATTATATACTTCATTACCATTTATTTTGATCAATTGAAAACGTAAATCATATAGTAAAAAAATCCAGTTTTCCAAGGTCTTTGTTACTTAGAAATATTTTCAAAAGTTGTCTGCTGCAGAGATTTCAGAAAGCGTCTATTTGTGGGAAAGGGTTAAGCATGCTTGTCATTATCTATTTTTGTTACCATCCAAAACATGTTTGTCATGATGCATTACAATTTATCAGGGATCAATAAATCATAGATATTCATACCATTACAGTATTAGGACACTTAGAACATATAGAAAGAAGTCGCGTGAAATATACAGTGGCGGATCAATCGGGGGGGGGGGGGGGGGGCGTAATGCCCGTGCGTCGAAAACTTAATGGTTAACAATGAAAAAGCGTGGCAAATGTGGTGGCGGATTTATCGGGGACCCATAGGGCCCGTGCCCGACTCCCTCACTCCACGACACCCCGACCCGGTCGGGCATCATACATATATGGCGATCGCCGGGCCAAATTTGCAGCTCAGAGCCCGGTCGGACATCGGGCAGACATTGACCGGGGAAAGGCGGCGTCTGGCCAATCATCCAATGTGTCTCGCAGGTTATAAAAGCCGGGTCATCGCATCATTAATCAGATTCCAGTCGCGCTCTTCACAGAAGGTAGCAATTTAACACACAGTTTATCACAAAAGTGTCAGAGTAACAGTGCTACAAAATGCCCTATAAAAGAAGGGAGGACTGAAGGAGAAGGAGAGGGCAGTACCCACAAGAGAGGGAGAGTGGCGGTAAAGGGAATGAGACCTCTCGTCTTTAGCTACCAATGCACCAACAACTAAGTTGTAGAGGTAGCGTGAAAACG
The DNA here is from genome assembly GCA_031761405.1 of Serripes groenlandicus. Lineage (NCBI taxonomy): Eukaryota > Metazoa > Mollusca > Bivalvia > Cardiida > Cardiidae > Serripes > Serripes groenlandicus. The sequence goes on along the minus strand of JASEVX010000005.1, from coordinate 92,011,819 downwards.
CAAACCTCTCCCTCAATCGTGCTGTGCAGGTGCTCGCAAGTGCTGTGGAGGTATTAACGGCATTTTCGTTAGAATGCTTGTCTTAATGATATCTAAGTCAAGTTCGAATATGGGTCATATTGGGTCAGAAACTAAGTCATTAGGCCAACTTGAAGGGAACTCTTGTTAACATAATGGAGGCTGCATTTTTAACTTGAGCATGTTGAAACTGTATCATAATATTTGTCTTGATGATATGTAGGCCACGTTTGAATATTGGTCATGTTTGTTAAAAAACTAGTTCACTATGCCAAATTGAAGGAAAATCTTGTCAACACTGTAGAGGCCACGTTTTTTAAAATTTGGTCAGAATGTTTATCTTAATGATATCTAGTCCATGTTCGAATAAGGGTCATATCGGGTAAACAAAAATTGGTCTCTATGCCAAATGAAGGAAAATCTTGATAACACACTGGATGTTGCATTTTGAATCTTTGTCAGAATAATTGTCTTGATGAGTTTTGCATATTTCAAACACTTTCTCCCAGTTTAGTACATGGTTTAGAGAACTATTTCAACTTGATGGAATGTGATTTAACATTGACATATTTCTCAATATAATAATGCAGAAAGTTCAAAATATTCTGCCTAAACCTGCTGTCAAGTTTCCCTTTGATTCTTCATGTCTTAAATGTGTATACTTGTGAGCTCTTGCACTCAGGTGAGCGATATAGTGCCAATAAGGTCCTTCTGTATTTAAATTGGCAGTTTAATAAAATTTACTATTTTTGACATGATCTTTCAACTTCTTGAAAATAAATACATAAACATAAGCTGCAATTGTTATTTCCTTTCACATTTCCCCTACTTCTCCAACCTTCCAGCAGCCCACAGGCCGTCAGCACTTCAGTGCTTTGATTAAAGTATAGGAATATCAATCAAAGCAACGAAATACGAAATGACACTATTCTTCCAGTTGTTAGTTCAATAAGAAATAGAAATGATTAACAAATTTACCTCTTTTGTAAATTCGATCCCCGGATTCACTGACCAGGCTGTCTAGGCTACTGCATCCACGACAACGTCTTGAGTTCGAATTAAATGATACACCTTCGCATGATTCGGCCAAAGAGCAGAAGGCCATACACTGTATCAACGATGCTATATTGTCGTGTGAGAAAACACTACTGCTCGGACACGAGTTATCATCAAGGTCCTGCTGGTATTCATACTGATCATCCTTCGTACCTTTACCAAACGAGGTATGTACCAAGAGTGTAACAGAAAGCAAGTATACCGATAGTTGCCTCATCTTCACCTGCAGAATAACCAAACGAATTTCTTTTTAAAATAAGTCTTTCTAAACCCACCGTTTGCTGTGTATAGTTATATATAACTTAAAAATAATTTATATATGAAAATAAATTCTACATTCAGATATTAGTTGCGTCTTACGGTGTAACGTTTTAATAGAGTCTGCTTACAGTGACGACTAAGTCTCAATAGATCTACTTACAGTGAAGACAAAGTCTTAATATATCTACTTACAGTGAAGACAAAGTCTTCATATATCTACTAACAGCAAAAACAAACTCTTAATATATCTACTTACAGTGAAGGCAAAGTCTTAATATATCTGCTTCCAGTGAAGACAAAGTCTCACCAATGTCTCACTGTCCGCCTATGTATATAGACGTAAACGAATCTGCTGGCAAAAACAAGATTGAGTGTATAACTCCAATAGTTATTCTCCAGTGTATCTTTAAATGGTGTCAAATGATTTTCAAATAGACCCAAACATCGCTAACCGCGATTCGTTTATAAGACATCTCAAAAATAGAGTCCACTTGATCAAGATCGCTTGTTTATAGTAATATTGCGACGTTTCCTTGGTACGTTTTTCAGACACCGGCCAGTCAGACGTACTGATAATTCCATAACTCAGGGCGCCAAAGAGGGAAAGTTATAACCAACATTTTGAAAGTCGTTGGAATGGCCTGACCGGGTTTGAACCCGCAACCCTGTTTCGCGTTACCACGCCGTTCTTCACATTATTACGCATTAACTTTGCGTTAAGATGCATTGTTTCGCGTTACCACGCCGTTCTTCACATTATTACGCATTATATTCGAATTTCCTCACGAAATTTTGCATCACCATAATACAGCATATGCCCAATAAGATTATGTTTTTACTTTTTTCGTATCTAAAACAGTTTTTAAACTACGAGACCTCAAAGTATACCACTGACGTCACTATTTAGACGTCTCTCAAATGTCCCTCGTTAAAACAACAATAGCTGATAGTTTGGTCAAGTTTAGGTTGATAGCTGCGAAATTATATCACGATTTGCATCTTAAGAATACCTTCACGTACATGTAATTTTCTTCTTTGTGTCGTACGTTTAAAAAAAATAACGCGTCTATAACGTCACTTTTCAGGAGCGAAATGACGTCGCGTTTCGCGTAAGAAAAGGCGCCCTTTTTTCATTTAAAAAAAATCTGTACATTTAATTTTTGATTTTTTTTAATCTATTCATTTATAATTTTATTAAAAATCGTTTGATATCAAGAAAAGTATACCTTACCGACTTCGTTTTTTCACAATATCAATTTATCTAACCCCTACTGTAGTGCATCACGGAGCGTGAAATGCATTAAAATGACAGGTTTGCCTCGAAAGAAAGTTACCGAAAAACATCAAGCAAATAGAGAACTCTATCATTTACCAAGAAAACGTATTGTGGACATATAACATTTTGTCCAACATTTTGCAAACAGCTGTAAAATTGTGAAAATTATTTAAATATCGTAGATTTTATAAAGGAAAACACTAACTAAGTTACATTTTCGCTGCCGGCATTGCCGCGCTGTGTCTGCTATACATACATGAAACCGATCGAAAGGAAGGAAGGGGTCCTTTACACATAGCATCAAGGCATCCTTCAGCAAGGTAAAGCTTTTTTTATTATCTTACTTCATACATCTTTAAATAAGGATATATGTGCATATAACCATATAGCACAACACTCGTTATAAGAGAAAAATAATAACTTTCGTTGCACATGCACTTTACCGGGAATTAATAATTATATATCGCGGGAGGACATTCCCGAACATCCTTCTCTCAAATTTAATCATGACTGTCTCTCCTATTTGTTAACCACTTCCAACATACAGCAGATAACTTTTGAAAATATTGTGGCAAAAGGTGAAATTGCTCATTATGAAAATGTTCTATATTTCTCACAACAGTTTCGCAATATTAAATAATTATTCTTTGTTCTTTGAGTATTTAATGGTTTTTTTTTTTTTTCGAAATGTTTTGAAAGTTTTAAGGAGCATATTTATTATACGTGGGAAAGTGATTTGTAAAGAAATCTAAATACATCCTATAAGTTACTCAATTAAATTCCCAATTGTATCGCCTCGATACATTGCACCCGGTAAAGTGCAGACTAACATAATTTTCAGTTATAGGTCAACACCTGCTGTAATAAAATTCTTACCATCTTTCAGAAATGTTGACCTATTCACAAGATGACGAATGGCTTCCACCAAATAACTTTTTAAAGAACGGAGCGAATAGTTGGGCCTATTGTAGAGACAAAGGCCCGTGAATCTTGTGAAAGGACGTGCGCTCGAAAACACTTTGATGAGATCGGCTACCCTTTCTACATTTCCAGCGGTAGACGATTCACGTTGTTACTATTATTATTTTTGTTATTATAATTATGATTCCGGTCAAACGAAATTTAAAAACAGGCATGTGTCATTTGCATTACCCCTACCACGAATATGGGCCATGTCCGATATCTGTAACATATTGAAGCGTATAATGCATTAATTGTGTTAAATAATTAGGGTAAAGTAAACCCTTTCCCATTGTAGACGCATTCTGAAGCAAACGAATATTAAAACATTGCATCAAAAGAATAAATTGCTCATCTTCTACTTTTGCCACAGCGTTTTCAATTATATTCAATAATGAGACTTACATTTATAGAGAATATCCATATGTTTTACTAAATGTTTTTAAAGTCGTCTGCTGAAGACATTTTGAACTGAACACTTGCATAATAATGTAAAATGTCCTTCACTATGGTGGCTCAAAAATGTTTTATTCTAACGGAAATGTGTTTCACAAAAAAACCAATAGAGCTCCCACTAATAACGTTCTACTTATTCTGTTTTTAGGGATTTCAAAGGAGTGGGGATATTTCTAAAATCAATTCTATATCCGTCGTTGAATAAGTAAATAGGAATTTGTCTTTTGATTATAAAATAATGGTGTAATAAGATATACTGAAAAGACGCTTTTTTTAACAGATGAAGTTGACTTTCTGTACGAAACACCGTTCGAAACACAACAGCCTTCCCAACGTCTTAAAACGCCAATGTAAACTGACACTGCTTAAAAGAAAACTGGTATAGAGCCGGCTTGAACTGATTGGGAACATTACATGCAAGATATGTTTTTAATTAATGTACATGTACATAACAAACAGTTATTTGTACATGTGTCTAATAACATAATTGCTGGCATGAGTGCATGAGAAACGGTACACGTTGACTTTTGGGAACCGTACAGATCAAAATCAGTCAGTGCATCCGGACAGTTTTATCAGGATTCACACTTTGTCAACGTGTGTATATTCTGAAAAGACGGAACAGGCGTACAAATTGATCTGAATCCAAACTTTTAAGAAATGCCAACTTATATATTTCACCATGCATTGACGCATATAACGTTTGAAATGTTTCAGCTTAATCTTGTTCGATTATAAGGCTGTTCGAACATTAAATATCTAACACTTATACGGTATTTCTGTCATTGATATGTATACGTCGCAGGCCACGACACATTTGAGTCATAGATCAAAAGAAATTGTACGTAGGCTGGCATCGGGTGATTACGATGACGTGAAGCAAAGTAATGCCTACTATTCAAATAAGGTGTCGGTTGTCAATCATCACATTGAAGAATCTGGTAAGATTGCACAATAAAATGGGTGGAGCACTTTGCACTGATGGCCTCGTCCTAAATTCCCTTGAAATGATTCATATAAATCTACGCCAGGGAAGGATTTTGTTGGAGACCGTTACTGCCAGCAGTTCGGTTTAAGCGGTCGAACAGCCTTACCGGTAAGAAAATGATGACTACTATTTATTCGTTTATTGTCCCCCGCTTTACGAAGTAAAACGTCGGGGACATTAAATCTCATTCGTCAGTCCGTCAGTCCCTCCGTCACGCTGTCACAAAAACTTTAACCTTGGTCATAACTTCTGAACCGTAATAGGTACTGCTTTCATATTTCACATGTGTATTCCTTGTGACAACCCCTTTCCATCAATACCAATTTTGCAATGAATTGAACATAATGTCAGGAAATCCTAACCGTTATGTTCATTCTTTAAATAATGATGCATTTTACCTTAGTATTGTTTTTACGAACTATATTATCTCAATACACAGAAATGATCATTTTACGAATCTATGTCATTATATTTCAGGTTGGGGTCATGTTACAGGGATGCAAATAGTAGTTTGGAAAAAGGGGGGGGGGGGGGGGGGGGGGTCCAAACCCTCCCAAGTCTCAACTTCCCTCCCAACTTTCCTCCCGGGTCCCAACTTCCCTCCCAAAAGTTTCCTCCCGGTGTTCAACTTCCCTCCCAACTTTCATCCCGGAGGGTTCAAGGTGTTAAACCATCCCAACTTCCCTCTCGGAGGTTCATAACCCTCTCAACTTCCCTCCAAGATGACGGTTTTCCAAGATTCCTCCGAGTTAAAACTCATGTCATCATTAAAGGTTTTTTTCCCCATTTCATGTTCAACTTCTAAAGGGTGTATAGTCTATTGATTAACGTCTAAAATCAATAAATCAGAAAAAAGAGACGATTTTGGAAAAGTATTATTTCAATCCTAAAAATGCGGGTGCATATATGGGTCCACAAAGTGTTTATTGAATTGACACCTAACTCAACGCTTTCATTATCAGTTTGAATTAAAAAAGGCGACGTTCGCTTTGAACAAGAAATAACGATTCTAATGTTCATCATATACTAAAGATGTCAGCGATTTTCAACTTCTTAAAACAGTGGTCGCATTTTTATTAGAGCATCACGTACACATTTATGAAACACCTTTTCACATTTTAAAAATCCCCTATCTTGTTCATGATGACATATTTAACTAAAGAAGTTTATTCTTGTAAACAGAAATATGTTGTTATCATTTTCCTCCCACGCTTTCCAGTTTAAACGAAGTCATTCCGTCGACATTGACATACCCGTAAATAGTCATTTTAATATGATAATTCATATTACCTACGTAAACATATGATGCTGAATTGCTTGAGAAATGTTACTCTTTTTTCTTCTTCTTCTTCTGTTCTATGTGTCTGAAAATGCTGATCTACATCAAATTAAATGTGGAATCCGAAAATACCCCCACGTTTATCATTTTATTCTGTTCTCTCTTTTCGCGATTATAAAGGAAAACATCATGTTTCTCAAATAGGATTCATTACATAAATGTATGAGGAAAGTGGGGTATTAAAATGATTAATGTGTTTGTTTTTTTTTTACGACCGACTCACGATATGATCTTTTGTACTGTAATTCGAAATATATAGATCCATCCGTGACCTATAATGTACCCTTACTCTTTCTGTTGTGTTATTTTTTTTCTTTAACACAAGTCACGTTCAGTCTGTATATAAATACAATATTGTTTAAAAGCTTTATTTTCCATTTGTCGATTTATACTCTACCTTTTATTAAAATTGCATTCAAATTGTGTTATAATTGGATAGAACTGACCATGGTAATACTTAAGTGTGAGAACACCTTTTCAGCTAAAAGACAAGTTTTAGTCATGTCATGTGGTTTTTATTTCGCAATTCTGGTTCAATAGAACGGATGGATGATTGAACGTGTTCTAGTTTCCTCCCTCCTAAAAAATGAGAGATGGTTACGTGACACGACACAATGTACGTTTATCAACAAATCATTATTAAATACCAAGATCGGTATGCATTTCTTTCTTCTCTTCTGTATACACAATTCAGTCAAATGCTTCTACAGTGGTTAACGTCGGGGATTGAAAACCGGGCGTCCCGGGTTCAATCCCCAGTCGTGTCACAACGGTCATGGTGGAGTGCCTTAAGCAATGCACATTTTCTAGCCTAGTACTGGTTTGTTTACTCAGGGATCATAAATAATTGAACTGTCGTCGTGATATAACTGAAATAATGTCGAAAACGGCGTAAAACCCCAATAAAACAAACAAACATATGCTTCTACAACTTTCGCAATAAATGTCAAATTTAAAATAGCTCATAATCTGATCTTATTCTTTAAAACCTTCAGAGCACGCTTTTCATGTGTTGCGCTATCCATTTACGCCCACGTAACTCCAGTTCGAATCATATATATATACGCAGTTTTCGGAAAACGAGTTATAACACGTTCTCACGTAAAAACATTATAACACGTTACACATATTTTATAAGTATGGATAGGGAGGATCATATATTTTTAAATTTTACTGCCGACGGAATACCATAACTGCAACAAGGACCATTGTTCCAGCTTACACATAATGTATATCTAAAATACACTCTTTTTAACGTCATAACTGAATAGGTAAAGGGGTGAGATAAACTGATATTGTGAAAAAACAAAGTCGGTAAGGTATATTTTTCTTGATATCAAACGATTTTTAATAAAATTATAAATGAATAGATTAAAAAAAATCAAAAATTAAATGTACAGATTTTTTTTAAATGAAAACAAGGCGCCGTTTCTTACGCGAAACGCGACGTTATTTCGCTCCTGAAAAGTGACGTTATAGATGCGTTATTCTTTTTAAACGTACGACACAAAGAAAAAGATTACATGTACGTGAAGATATTCTTAAGATGCAAATCGTGATATAATTTCGCAGCTATCAACCTAAAATTGACCAAACTATCAGCTGTTGTTGTTTTAACGAGGGACATTTGAGAGACGTCTAAAAAGTGACGTCAGTGGTATACTTTGAGGTCTCGTAGTTTAAAAACTGTTTTAGATACGAAAAAAGTAAGAACAGAATCGTATTGGGCATATGCTGTATTATGGTGATGCAAAATTTCGTGAGGAAATTCGAATATTTTTTTAGAGGCGCGTTCTACCTTAAGATGCATTGTTTCGCGTTACCACGCCGTTCTTCACATTATTACGCATTCACTTTGCGTTAAGATGCATTGTTTCGCGTTACCACGCTTTTCTTCACATTATTACGCATTCACTTTGCGTTAATATGCATTGTTTCGCGTTACCACGCTTTTCTTCACATTATTACGCATTCACTTTGCGTTAATATGCATTGTTTCGCGTTACTACGCCTTTTTCGTATTATTACGCCTTTTAATACGAATTTAGAAAACAAAATTATCTCAGATGGTCCTAATATGCTTTTGAAGAGTTAAATTTAGTTCAGTTTATATACAGATACAAGGAAATGAACGCACTTTGAATTCGTTAAATAACTGTTATATTTTAGGAAAGTTAAGAACCCAAAACGAAAAATCATTTGATACGTTCTTATGGAGTTGACATGCCTTTTCCCACTATATCTAGGACTACATTATTGCCCAACTAAATCATATGCTGTTGGTACTCAAAAGATTCGTCTTATTGAGACGGTTCTGTAGAGTACGTGAACATAGAGTTTGAAGGAATATTAAACATTATCTTATATATTTAGAGTTATTGTTAGTTCTTTTGAGTACGTAAACATAGAGTTTGAAGGAATATTAAAAATTATCTTATATATTTAGAGTTATTGTGAGTTCTTTTGAGTACGTAAACATAGAGTTTGAAGGAATACTAAAAATTATCTTATATATTTAGAGTTATTGTGAGTTATTTTGAGTACGTAAACATAGAGTTTGAAGGAATATTAAAAATTATCTTATATATTTAGAGTTATTGTGAGTTCTTTTGAGTACGTAAACATAGAGTTTGAAGGAATATTAAAAATTGTCTTATCTATCTAGAGTTATTATTTTCCGATTAATGAACTAGAAAATTTACAAAAAATCTCATGCAACTATCCAAGAAATGGCAAAGAAGGTTTGAATTAGCTGAGATGGCATGAATGATTTGCTTGACTGGCAATACAGACGCTACAGCTGTTAAAATGGAAGTCATCTTCATATCAGCTTACTTTATATGTACACTCTTACTGGATTTTACTCTTGTGTAAGTGTCTGTGTTCGAACGTGTTTAATATAAGTCATACTAGAACCTCATACGGATACTTTTAGTTAAGACAATATACATAAGAACACCAGCCTGTATCAAATAGCAAAGTCGACAATCACTATCACAGGTTCTCCCAACGGTTTTAGTGAGACGAATGTGTTTATAAACATGATTTCTACTCAACACAGATATTAACATTTTTCGCACACATAGAAGCTTGGCGCATCTACAGCAGACGACTTTTGCAAACATTGTAGCAATTTCTCCTTTTGCCATAGTGTTTTCAACTGTTTTCAGTAATTAAACTTTCGTTCTTAGATGTTTTCAAGGTCGTCTGCTGCAGATTTGTTGTATGTGGGAAAGGATTAATACTCTCATCACATAATATTATATCCTAAGATGATATGAGGATATCACACATAATATTATACCTTTAGATGATATGAGGATATCACACATAACATTATACCTTTAGATGATATGAGGATATCACACATAATATTATACCTTTAGATGATATGAGGATATCACACATAATAGCATACTCTAAGATGATATGAGGATATCACACATAATAGTATACCCTAAGATGATATGAGGATATCACATATAATATTATACCTTTAGATGATATGAGGATATCACACATAATATTATACCTTTAGAAGATATGAGGATATCACACATACTATTATACCTTTAGATGATATGAGGATATCACACATAATATTATACCTTTATAAGATATGAGGATATCACATATAATATTATACCTTTAGATGATATGAGGATATCACACATACTATTATAACTTTATATGATATGAGGATATCACACATAATATTATACCTTTAGATGATATGAGGATACCACACATAATATTATACCTTTAGATGATATGAAGATATCACACATAATAGTATACCCTAAGATGATATGAGTATATCACAAATAAAAGTTTTGTCATAACATAAGTTAAGATACTTTCATATATTTGTCTAAAATGTAATTTTTTCATTAAGCTATTTATGGACGAGAAGAAATTGGAAAAAAGCACTATTATAGTACAAATATGTTAAATAAAACAATATCACACAAACCTGCATTTTACTCGAACATGCTTTCTATAAAAACGAAATGTTTTTTATCTCTTCTTTGAACTAGTCCCTTCTATAGTATATAGACACTTGTATAGAGAAGTCTGGTTTAATTCGTTCCTGTGGTGCGAGGTTTTCTCACCGCGTGCCACCATATAGAACATACACTAATGGCTCTTGTAATTGGCTATGAATATGAAACAAAAGAGTAATCGCCCCGTTATCGAACTAATTATCCAAGTTTGGCAGTTGATAGAAAAACAATTACCAAAACAATTCTCTTCTAACAGGGGAATAAATTATAAATAGTGTTGATATCGAGGGCTTGGCGTGAAACAGTTGTAACTTAAAGCCTATTTTGAAAACCCTGGTTTAGGGGCAATTTTGACTCTTTTGTAAACATTGCAAATTTAGGTGCCATTGCTCAGAACGAGCAATGGCACCTAAATTTCCATTGTTTACCAAGTAAAATGATTTAAAGCTTATAAAGACTTTATGGTTGTTAACCTTGGTAAAGAATTACCAATTTTAGTTACAACCGTTTCACGCCAAGCCCTCGATATGTTCGGATAAACAGATACACGTGTCCATGTGTTCACAAGAAAAGGTGTAAGACAACACATTTCCTTGTGTTTAGACTGGATTCATGGAAAGGTGTAGTGTAGGTTGTATAAATTGTACTGTAACCTTGATATAAGACGTGTAATGTAGGTTGTATGAATTGTACTGTAACCTTGATATAGAAGGTGTCATGTAGGTTGTATGAATTGTACTGTACCTTTGATATAACAGGTGTAATGTATATTGTATGAATTATACTGTAGCCTTGATATCAAATGTGTACTGTAGGTTGTATGAATTTTACTGTACCCTTCATATAAAAGGTGTCATGTAGGTTGTATGAATTGAAGTGTACCCTTGATATAAAAGTTGTATTGTAGGTTGTATGAATTGTAGTGTACCTTTGATATAAAAGGTGTATTGTAGGTTGTATGAATTGTAGTGTACCCTTGATATAAAAGATGTACTGTATGGAGTACTAATTGTATAAAAGGTGTACTGTATGATGTACTAATTGTAGTGTACCCTTGATATAAAAGGTGTACTGTATGATGTACTAATTGTAGTGTACCCTTGATATAAAAGGTGTACTGTAGGTTGTACTAATTGTAAAGTACCCTTGATATAAAAGGTGTACTGTAGGATGTACTAATTGTACTGCACCCTTGATATAAAAGGTGTACTGTAGGTTGTACTTATTGTAGTGTACCATTGATATAAAAGGTGTACTGTAGGATGTACTTATTGTAGTGTACCCTTGATATAAAAGGTGTACTGTAGGATGTACTAATTGTACGCACCCTTGATATAAAAGGTGTATTGTAGGTTGTACTAATTGTAGTGCACCCTTGATATAAATTCAACTCCAACAACTTAACCCTTTCCCTCATACGACATGCACTAAATATCCAACCCTTCGAATTGTCAGACAAAGTGAATAGCAAAGTTCAGAAATCTACGTTCTACAATTAATCTCAATTTTATGTTTTACGTAAGCTGTATAAAATGACTGTAACCTATTGTTAAGTCCATTGGAATGTTGTTCAACTAGAAAACGTCTGCAAACGTTCATGATCATCGGGGTGACTATTCTTATCAACTGTGCCGTAGATCGTTGACCTGGGTCAGTGACAAGTGAATTTGTCCAAGCTCCCTTGACATTGAACTTTTGTATGAATACTACCTAAGAAAGAATAGTTATCACACGTAGGCCCTCGGAGACAATAGGTTGTCATTCGTATGTCATTTGACTACATAGAACGACCATCTCTGACTGGTCGTGGGGAAACAGTCCATTATGCGCAACCTTTTTATGACTTTGACTATCTCGAGGGCTTGGCGTGAAACGGTTGTAACTAAAATTGTTCTGTTTTTTACCAAGGTTAATCACCTCGCCATAAAGGCTTTATAAGCGTTAAATCATTTTTCTTGGTAAACAATGACAATTTAGGTGCCATTGCTCGTTCTGAGCAATGGCACCTAAATTTGCATTGTTGACAACGGGGTCAAAATGGTCTTAGTTACTGGTAAACATGGTCCTATGTTACTGATACCAATGGTATTACGCTACTGATACCAATGGTCTTCCGTTACTGATACCAATGGTCTTACTTTACTGATACCAATGGTCTTACTTTACTGTTACCAATGGTCTGACGTTACTGGTAAACATGGTCCTATGTTACTGATACCAAATGGTCTTACGTCACTGGTAAACATGGTCCTATGTTACTGATGCGAATGGTCTTACGTCACTGGTAAACATAGTCCTTTGTTACTGATACCAATGGTCGTTTGTTACTGATACCAATGGTCGTTTGTTACTGATACCAATGGTCTTACGCTACTGATACCAATGGTCTTCCGTTACTGATAGCAATGGTCTTACTTTACTGATACCAATGGTATTACGTTACTGTTACCAATGGTCTTACGTTACTGTTACCAATGGTCTTACTTTACTGATACCAATGGTCTTACGCTACTGATACCAATGGTCTTACGTTAGTGTTACCAATGGTCTTACTTTACTCTTATCAATGGTCTTACTTCACTGATACCAATGGCCTTACGTTACTGTTACCAATGGTATTACTTTACTGTTACCAATGGTCATACGTTACTATTACTAAAGGTCTTACTTTACTGTTACCAATGGTCTTACGTTACTGTTACCAATGGTCTTAATTTACTGTTACCAATGGTCTTACTTTACTGATACCAATGGTCTTACGTTACTGGTAAACATGGTCTTACGCTACTGATACCAATGGTCTTCCGTTACTGATACCAATGGTCTTCAGTCACTGATACCAATGGTCTTACTGTACTGTTACCAACTGTCTTACGTTACTCATACCACTGCTGATACCATTGGTCTTTCCTAATTAATGCGTTGCGAGCAATGTATACCCAGATTCAATTGCACAAATGTGCATGCTGATCATTGTCTATATTGACAGCAAATGTTGTTAATGTCGGTAACAGCGGATAATGGGTTAATAGTACAGTTTCTATATGGACTACTGATTTTCAACACACAATACAACTTAACAAATACCTATAAATCGATTTCGTAAAATGTGTTATTATTTTACTTTCAATTATGGACTCTATATTTTGTTAGTAGCTTTATGTCCAAGAAGGTGTCGTTGTAAACGATAAAATGACTAGTCACCAATGATAACTAAAGGTTGCGTATCGAATACTCTAGAAGACACACATCTCCGAAACCTATTTCTCTCTGTATGTATAATGTGTTTATGCATGAGTTAATATTTTACGATATATATGTCAAACACATAGTAGTAGAACATGTATCTATCAAGCTGGGCAGACACTATCTATTTCGCGAAGTGCAAAGAGTATCAGACAAAATAAAGACTTTGTCAAAATCACTTTGAATGTCTCTGCAATTACGACAATATCAAGTATACAAGACCCATTCTTTGCTCGCTGGTCTGATAACTGCCCCTTACAGGTCGACTCACGTTGAGTCCGCCAATCATTTTGTTATTCTTGAAAAGATATATACTGATGAGAAAAAGTTGGCATGATTCGATTGATTGATACATTTGGGTTTAACGTCGTTTTCAACAATTCGTATGCAGTTATATCTCACCTACCTATGATTTCTCTGCTTTCTCACACCGACAATCGCTTTGATTTTGTGAGGTCAATGTTTTAAGTTAAGAAATACAACAGAAGTTTATAAATAGGCAAAAACATCCCCGAAACCTTTTTTCTGGGCTTTGATTATTCGAGTTGTCAGGGCCGTAAGCCAAACTTAAAAAAAGCGTAGCCTGGGAAGTTGGGGGGAAAAGTGAACTATTTTTCTGAGCTTTGATGAATCGGGTCGTCCTGGCCGTAAACCGAACTATTCAACAAACGTATTAAATACCCATTAAATAACTATAGAAGACATATGTATTTTGTATCTTGTTGTTTATTAAATCAGTTAATACAATTTATTGATTCATAAAGGTCGCAGTCGCATCAAGACCATCCATGCCATCTGGTCAAACAAACACAGAGAACGAAATGTTCGCCAACTACTGGATTGTTTTATAAACCTCTTCTGGACGGTTTTCGTAGCATGTGGCTAAAGTGTGCCAACTACATACGTATCTATAAATGATTAATGAAGTGAACAAAATGACCACATGTTGTTTTCTGCTAATGATACACTCACATGCCATATAACTATTTCGTGACAGTAAACATTTATCGTTAAACATCGTATTTTACGATCAATTTAAAAAAAACGTCATTAGGTTAAGTAATTGTCGTTTATAATGACGCAAATAGCAAACAGACCGGAAGCAGAACTCGACAAAGATTGATCGCAATGTCCGGACGAGTATTTATGATATCAAATCGGTTCCAGACTATATGATATTTTGATTTATATAGTTACGCAGACAGTTTGACATATCGTGTAATTTATATGGATATAATTTCAGAGGATAGGTTTACCTGTCCAATTTGTGAAACATTGTTATATGTTTACGACTTATATGGTTACGTAGCCTATCGATCGGCTCGGCGATGATAATGCAGAGTTGTGTATTGAACAAACATGCATGACAGAAGAAATCATGTACACACATCTGATAGTATTATTCCATAATGATTGAGTTCTTGTTTCGATTCCTTTATTAAACCCGTTCACCATTACAGACACATTTCGATGCATCTGCAACAGATAACCTTTACCACAATGTGTTTATCTTTATTCAACAATTATATTATATTATTTCAATTTTTACAGCTTTTCCATAAGTTTGTCAATCTGTTGTCATAGTCGCATGCTATAGATTTTTTTTTTTTTGAAAAGCGTTTATAAAATGGATATGTATGTTGTTAGGGTTATTATCTGCATACACTTCACATTTGTACAGACTACAGAGCTTCTATTCTCTTAACAAATCCGTTATATATTAATCATTATACATAGTTGCAGTGGAAATGGAAGCAGGTATACATATATGGCAGGGGTAAAACCCCAATGGATATTTACTTTCACAATATGAGCTTTAATTAACTCTGTCTAGATAGAAACATGTTTGATATTTGGTTATATTCAGGTATACTGAAGAATGATTTTATTTTGATTTGCTGGCAAAATCAACTTGTCCTATATTTAATATTGTGATGTTTTGATAAGAGATGGCAATAAATACATGTACATATGGGTACACCATTATCATAAACGTTGTTGATCGAGATTCACGACAATTTGTTGAACAAAGATAATGTATAAAGAAGACAACATTAAGGACCATTCGAGAATTGAATGACTTTAAACGATTCTTCTGTTATAACATACTGTATTTAAAACGTCCCTTGAGTATCGTATATATACTTTCTAACGATGAAATAACAGATTACTGACAGAATTGTACCGGTGAGAAATTTTTCAAATATCTATTTTCGAAATATGATACCAACTATACGCCGTAATTGTTGTTCATTTAATAATTACTCGAAAAATCCAAGGTGACATTTCCACGAGCTGCTTAATTCTTTCCAACATTATTATTAAAAAACAATAAATTAGGTTTGCAAGCACAATGGGAATTATTAAAAATAGAAATAAGAGAAAAATCTATTGCATATGGACAAATAAAAAGCAAAGTTAGAAAGAATAAAATACAAACGCTTGAAGATGAATATAAACTTTTATCTCAAACAAGTAGAAATGAAGAAAAACTTCAAAATATTGAAATCGAATTAATGCATCTTTACCAAGTTAAAGCAGACGGTGCACACATTAGATCAGGGATAGAATATATAGAACAAGGTGAACAAAATACAAAATATTTTCTAAATCTCGAAAAAGCAAGCCAAAAAAACCCCAACTTTAAATAAGGTTGAAAGTAATGGAAAATCTTATACAGATGTACATGACATTCTTGAAGAAGAAGTAAAGTTATATGATAATTTATATCATTCTGATAAAGCAGAAATTACAAAAATTAAAGATTATATATCACAGACTTAGAATGATGTCAAACTCTCTGACGCTGATGCAAATTCATGTGACGGACACTTTACACGTTTCGAATGTAATCAGGCAATTAATGAAATGAAATGTAATAAAAGTCCTGGACTGGACGGATTAACCATTGAATTGTACAATCATTTTTGGGATATACTGTGTCCTGTGTTGACCAGCGTACTCAATGAAGGATATAACAATTCAGAGTTGACATACACAAACAGAACAGGAGTTTTATCATTATTATACAAAAAAGGAAATCCAACATGTCTCGAAAACTGGCGACCTATATCTTTACTGAATGTTGATTATAAAATAACAGCCAGAGTACTAGCTAATAGGTTGCAAAAGGTTATTCACAAAATAATTAATATGGATCAACAAGGATACATCAAAAACAGATTTATTGGCTATAACATTAGACAAACTCAGGATATTATTGATTATGCTGAACCTTTACAAATAGATGGAGCCATAGTTTTCCTAGATTTCAGGAAAGCTTTTGACACATTATAATGGATTTTTTTATACGAATCTTTGAATTTCTTTGGTTTTACAGATAGTCTCATCAGATGGGTAAAAACACTCTATTCAAACTGCACATCTTGTATCATAAACAATGGTTGGAGGTCGAAAACGTTCAAACCTCAAAGAGGTGTCAGAAAAGGTTGTCCGGCATCTTTTCTGCTATACATCATCGCAGCCGAAATCATGGCTCTAAAGATACGAAGCTCCAAGTTGATACACGGTATACAGATAAAGCAATTCAATGAAGAATTACGAATTACGAATTTCGCAATTAGCGGATGATACTACCTTATTGTTTAAAAGGCGCACATTTCTTTGGAACAACAAAAGGGAAAAAATTAAAAGATCAGTAATTACAGGACCGAAATCCAAAGGTGGACTTGGAATGATTGACCTAGATGCCTTCATCACTTCTCTAAAACTAAAATGGATAAAATCCTTAATCGAAAAGCAAAATGATAAAGCCCATTGGCAAATAATCCCAAAATATTTCTTAAATAGATATGGAAAAATTATTTGATATTTCACATGAATCTGGATTCTATACGCAGTATTGATACATCACACATAAGTGACTACTACAAAAAATTACTTGAAATTTGGATTCAAGCAGAAAAAAAAGGATGATAAATCTAAAGACTTTTGACGATACCAGAAAACAGCTCATTTGGGGAATAAATTCAACAAACACAATCGTAAATGTATTATATTCAAGAACTGGGTAAATTCAAACATACTGTTTATTAATGATATAATAAACAAAAATGGTTATGTCTGTGAGGAAAAAAATTGCAATAAATTGAATTTGAAGATAAATTGGATAGCGGAAACGCATACGTTAAAGCAATGTATCCCAAAGGCATGGTTAAACATACTCACATCGTAAAGATCAATAAAAACAAAAGTCAAAACCAAACTGGAAACTACAATATTCAACACGCAATTCAATTCGATAAAAAACAAAGAAGTATATCAGATTATTGTAAATAAAAAGTTCGATGAACCATACATTCATAAATATTGGAATGAACTACTTTATCACAAAGCCAACTGGTCGACTATATATGAATTCATTAACAATCTACATGACAACAGAATAAAACAATTCAAATACCGACTAATACATAAAATCTTCACATTAAGAGAAATACGTTTTAAGCGGAAAATGATAGATTCTCCTAACTGTCACCTTTGTATTATACCTAAAACATACGAACATGTCTTTGTACATTGTCCATTAGTTGCAGACAGCTGGTCACAATTACATAAACTGTTGGCAATATGTCGAATAGACAAAAACATATGTTCAATGCAGACAGTAATCGAAGGGTATAAACTACGCCACACTAAATATCATCAACTTAATCATCATACTGTCACTATTTTGTTTTTGTATATACAAAGCCTATTTCCTTAGTGAAAACAGAACAAAATTCTACAATATATTATTACTGTTCAAACAAGAGTTCTCCTATCTTTGGAAGATAGCAAACAGGAAAAGTACAGTTGACGCCATGCTTAAAATATTTCACGACAATCTTTAATAATATTAAGCAAAACATTTTTCAAGTTCAATTTAAAATGGTCTTACCGTTAAAATCAACATAACATAACAAAACTTACTCAAAACAGACACACATATACACAAACATTCGAACGCACGCATGCCACACTCGATCACTTCATCATTCTAGCGATTTTTTCGTTTTCGTTATGTACTAGATTGATAATACAGTGAGGATTCTTTATACCTTAAACGACTTTAAACACTGCAATAGTAGTATATTTATTTGCTTTCTAATAATCGAAATTGTTTCTTACAATATCCTGTATTTTCTCTTTCTTTAAAAAATGTTTACAGTTGCTGTAAATTGTGTTACCTATGTCGAAAAAAAAAATGTATGATCAAAAAATAAACGGGCTGTCAAGTTGGAAAACCCCCAAAAAAACCAAACCTCTTTCCAACAAATCAGTAGCAAATCAGTATAACAAATCTACTGCATATATTGGTCTTTGTACCGCACACAAATTCGAATGCACTGCATATTAAGACAGTATCACTACATATAAGAAGAGTTGCACTACATATAACCAATACAATACAGCATACAAAGCAAAAAGTAACACACATAATGAAATATCTATTGCATATAATAAAATATCTACTGCATATAATGAAATATCTACCGTATATAAGCAAACAAGTCATCATAAGACAATAAAGGCGTTCCATAATTTCCCACTTGTAGACGCTTTCTGACGTCTCTTCAAAACACGAATTTTGAAAGCATTGACGCAAAAAAAGCCTTAGAGGTAAAAAGAAATCCCATTTTACTGCAACATAGAAGATTTAATTTAAAAAATTCAACAGGGTATATTTAATTTACCTCTTATGCTACGATCCTGGTACATATGTATACAGTGCTATACGGTCACTGCTCTGTGAGACACATTTAATAGATCCTGCTGGCTATTAAATTACCATGTCTGGCTGTATTAATGTTGTCCAAAATATTCCGTTATCAGACAAAATCATCTTGGTAATTAAGCCATGGTTACATTTACGTTCATGCACGTAGTTGACCGTAGTTCATTTGAAACGTAGTCTGCCATAGCGTTACTACGGTCAACTAGGTTGAAGTACGTTAGAAGTAGGTTCAAAATTGGCAAAAAGAGGAAATAAGAAAGTCTTAGTAGGTTGAACTACGTGTAAATACGGTCAACTACATTCAACTACGAGCAAAGTGGCTAGGGTTAACTAGGGTATCACTACGTCTAACTACGGGTAACTACGTTACACTACGTATAAACTACGTCATAAGTACGCGCAACTACGATAAATTTGGGTCAACTGCGTTAAGCTACGGTCAAACGTTGTGGCTGCGCCTGCGCAGTACGGGTAAACTACTGCCATTGTGATTTTGGAAGTTGACGCGACAACATTACCGATCGTATTCTGCCATGCCGCCTAGGAAAAAACGATGTTCGTCGAAAACTACTGCAAAGACATGTACAGTGGGTGATGTAGTTATAGATAATGAGGAGCCAGAGAGGATGAACAAGTCTCAGGAGACTCCATGAACTGATGCCAAGGAGACACGAGGTACAAACGACGACCCTCCTACTGGGACTTCCAAGGAGAAGAGGCCGCCCCCTCAGGCTGCACTTAGACCAACAAGAAATAGTGTTTGAGTTCTTAGAGTCTCATCAGGAACTCTACAGCAAAGGGCACCCGGACTTCATGAAGACTGGACACAAGCAGTCATTGTGGCAACAGCTTGCTGACACATTGAAGGCGAGTGACTTTGATGGTGGGTAACACATTTTGGTAGTTATATTTAGTGATATTATCATGATTAAATATCTGAAATTAACTAATATAACAGATTCCTTTTTGTTTTTATGCAGCTCTCATTCATATTTTATGCAAAATGTTTTAACGCATATTTATTGTTTCATATTTTTCAGGGTCCATTGCGAATGGTCCCCGCATAATGACGTGGTGGAGCAGCCAGAGGTCGGCTTATGGCAAAAGTACCCGCAGTATGTCTGGCCAGGAGGCAAAGCGGCTGACAGCTCGTGAAGAACGGTTGAAGGAACGCCTGACGTTTCTTAGCGCCCATGTTTACAGAGTGCCCAAACGAGCCGGGGTTGATGTTAGTAAATTATACTACTGATTTACTGAATGACTTAATCACAAAGGTTAATGTTATGATGTGTTGAGTTCTGCTCAACCTAAATCTACAGGACGTGAATGGCTTCATATTGCCTTCCATGAACAGGCCTAATTTAACTGGGCCTGCATCGTGTTTATATGTTTTGTGTGAATGGCTTTTTCTATGGTTCAATACTTGCACTGATAATGTTGAATGTTTGTGCTGGAATAAGTTGAATGTGAAAATGTTTTATTTTATGCTCTTTTCTACTTTCAGCTCATGGGACAGCTTCGTGAAAAGCATCCTAATAGATTCAACGCACCGGCAGCTCAGGACATGCCGCCACGGGAGTCAGACACCGATTCCGAGCATGAGCAGACCACCCCCACGGTCACGCAGACAGAAGAGCACGTCCGTACCTCGAACCAGACAACTCCTAGCTCCACCTGTAGGAAGAACAAACTCTCTCATCTTCTCCTGGAGAAAATCGAGAAGAGAATGGCCGCCAACCGGCAGCAGATGGGCCAGATTATCCAGCAGGTAAAACTTTAGATAAATTATTATGCTTCTTTTCGAAAAATTATTATTGTAATAACGGCGCGAGTACTGGTTAAGTGTCCAGGACGCAGACATCGAGCGTGATTAATATAAGCTGAAAGCTTGTTTCGCAATCGATGTAAAATAAATAAGTTTAAAACTAAAACTAAAACTAATAATATCTATGCTCCAAAAAGGTCCGGGTATATAGCGTTCGCCTTGTGTGTGCGTCTGTGCAGGCAAAAGACTAAGTGTGTGCCTGGTCCATATCTTCTTTTTGGCATTGTTGAAACTTTCACGAAAAATTCACCTAAACGAACCTACATGCAAAACAATGTACATCCTAGATTATTATCACACATAGAGGTCAAATGTCACACGAAGAGGCCAACGATATAGCAGGGGGTATCCAAGTAGACGTTGCATCGTCATTCAACTATTTATCCAAAAATAATGGCGGCATATAGGGTTGCCCTTGTCAGTCCGTTCATCCGTACGTACGTCGGTACGTCCCAAATATTTTGTGCGGGCTCTTTTTTTTTTTTTGAAAAGGATTTGTCCAATCCTCACAACACTTTACACACATGCTTGTGACCATTTTATCTCGACAGTCATGTAAATCGCTACAGTCATTTTGGAGTTATGGCCCTTTATTTGCAAACAATAATTGAAATATATGCATCATTGATTGTGACAAAGAAACTGTGGGGGGCATCAGTGACACAATTTCTAATATTAAATGTTTTTTATGTGTGTTTTTTCAGGAAGACAACCCGCGAGCGGCTTTTGGCCGCATGGTAGGGCTTTCGGCGGCACAGATGGACGACGAAGCCTTTGAAGGACTACAAGTGGATGTCACCAATTTACTGGTGAAGTATAAGCGGGAGTCCAGGGCCAGGGCTCAGACTGTATTGGTGAGCCATGCCCCACTACGCCGACCGCCTATGCCCCAGATGCCGCCAGGTGCCACCATCTATCACACTATTGCGGACGTACACCTAGCACCAGACATTGCCGCACAACAGAACCAGCGTTGCCCCGATGGCTTCATTTCGAACTGGCAGCGCCAGTACCAGCAGCAGGCAGACACCCAGCATGCAGACCAGCTGCAGAGTTCCAGCAGTTCTCCTATGGACTTATTATACTCTGTCTAAATGCATTGTTTGAATATCTAAATAAATCAATGTTTCATCTTGACATAAGTTTGAGTCATTATGTGGGTTTTGTGACGGGGTTGGGGCTTGGGGTACAATAGCCTGCTACGCGCGGCCATAATAGATTGTACAAACTGTTTTGAATCAGATCAGACGCCGAATAACTCTGTGTCTGGTCAGGTTCCAAGCTGTTTGCCACTTGGGAAGTACACGCAGTTAATCGGAAGATAGATAGATAACATAACAAACTATTGCCACTAACAACCTTTTAACTATATGATAAGCACTACAAACATAAGCAAATGTACAAGGTGTAAACAATTGAACACAATAATAATCATCAGGATTCAGTGTTTACAATAAACCATAAAACGGACCGTTTACAGAGTTTACAGAGAGTACTTAATGATGACACTTAACAGGACCGTTTCCCTCATGCCGATCAGCCTAGAACTGGCGGAGACACTGGTTTTGCCATGGAACCCAGCCAGATGGTGACGTCAGGTAGTGCTTAAGGTACAGCCTCTGCAGCTTTGCTTCCCTGCTGTCGTGGTTCCCACTCTGTGGTTGAGTGAGATCCATCATGTTGGCATTAGCCCGCCAGGCACCATCAACGACGTTGTACGGAGCATCCTCTTGGTCCAGAAGATGCTGGTCTGCAGCAGGGTTCCTCACCCTCAAGTAGTTGTGGAGGGCGACACACGATCTCACAACGAGGGTTGCAGTATCCACATGGACCTGGAGGGTGGAGAGGAGACAGCGGAAGCGGTTTGCAAGTATTCCAAAAGCATTCTCCACCACACGACGTGCTCTGGACAGTCGGTAGTTAAAGACCTGCTGGCCATTGTCTAAACCGCGTCGAGGGAAAGGTTTCATCAGCCAGGTCCTCATGGCGAATGCATCATCCCCTATGATGTAGTAGGGGGTGGTAACATCATCCCCTGGCAGCGGGTCTGCATCTGGAACACCAAGGACCCCATCCTGCAGTGCTTGGCAAAAGTCACAATGGTTCCAGATCTGGCCTTCCGAACTAGAGCCAACGTCTCCAATTTGTGTCCACAGGAAGCGGTACTGGGCATCCACCAAGGCCATGAGTACAATGGAGTCAAACCCCTTATAGTTGTGGTAGATAGAACCCGAGTGGGGTGGCTTCTTGATTCGGATGTGCTTACCATCAAGAGCACCAAGGGTGTGTGGGAACTGCCACTTTTGCTGAAAGGTCCGAACTACCAGAACATCAATCAGAGCCCGACACACATCAACAATAAGGCCTGACATGGTGTTATGGGCTACCCTGAAGCCGAACCGGAGGTCTCAGTAGTAGTTTCCAGTGGCCAGATACCTGAGGGTGAACGCCAGCTTTAGTGCAGGAGAGATGGGGCACCTTAAAATAGTAGTCTGCTTGGTGATCCTTCCCTCAATCGTGGCCAGGATATCATAGAATGTGGCAACATCTACACGCAGAAATTGCTGGAAGGCCTGGGGGTCCTCCACTTGAAGCTCTGCCATCAGAGCCTCATACTGACCGTGGATGGGTCTACGCAGCAGCGAGTCCCTGGTCCACCATCTCCTTTGTATTATATTCTCCCTCCTTTCCTGTTCTTCTAGGTCCTCCAAATCCACAATATCTCTTGCCAGACCCACAAGTTCCAGGTTTATCTGACACAAGAACTTCGCAATATTGACTCTGTCACCCATTGTGTACGTATGCAGTTAAATATTTAATCCTAAAAAACAAGATGTGTGGTATCCCTGAACTGTATTCGGCAGACTAGGGACCACGTGTCAAGGAACTCCTTAAAAAAACACTTCTTATTAGTTGACCCTAGTTATCCGTACTATGAACATACTTCAAACGTAGTTCAACCCTAATAGATCCCTAGTTGACCGTAGTGTTAACCGTAGTGTTTATATGTTTTGGCAGGTACTACGGTCAACTACGACACACACTACGGTTAAGTAGGGTCAATTACGGTTAACTAAGGTCAACTACGTTCAAACTACGGTCACAGTAGGGTCACACCAACGTACTTAACCGTAACCAATTTTTGAACATGTTGAAAAATTATGTGCTTACTACGGGCAAATCATAAGTTCAAACTACGTTCAATACTACGTTGAACTACGGTTATCTACGTGTAACCACGTTCAACTACGTTTCATACGTTCAACTACGGCCGACTACGGTCATTCCCCACTACGGTCAACTACGTATGGTGTGACCACGGCTTAATAATATGCAAGGGCCCAGTATTAACACATTTAACAAATCACTGTCAAGTTCAAAAAAGGAAAGTTTTAATAAATATATGTAGATATATTTCAAAAGGTTATTCTATTCGCGATGAGGTAATACTTTTTGTTGCTATCCCCAAACCCCTTCTTACTGTGTACCTTTTCTTTTAATATATCACATATTTCTAGTTCATTATTTATCTAACATACCGTAGAGATATATATATTTATCTTCTTTTGTCTAAGCCATATTCTGGCCATAGACATGATAAGGAGAATTATACCGGCCATTTCACACGAATATTTCTCTTATGACTCAATTTAAGTCCTATGTTTTAGATACTTAAAAGAATCGTCTCACTGAAACGATTCATTTTGAGTACCCACAACATAGGGTTTGAGGGTCATATTCTTCCTTCCTTTATAGAGTTTGATTATTTTCAAAGCTATTGTGGCACTGTGGTGGGCGAATGCCAAGACAATCAGACAAACACAAAGGCACGTCAAGATTTTCCTTAATTCTTCACCGGCGAATATGTTTTGAGCAACAGTTTTTGTATGGGGCCGTTTAATTATCTCCTTTTGTTGATATACATGCACTGGTGATGTCACATACAGTAGTAGAGATTTCTGATCAATTTCTTGAAATTCGGCAGAGTCCAGTTACGTTCACTCTATCGCCCACAATATGTTTCTTTAGCGATCTACTGCTGTATAAGATGAATCAGAAACGAACGCTGAGCGCATAACTAGTGTCCATACTAATGTCACCGGATGCATAGCGTCCATTCATCGTAATATGTATGTAAACTAACATCAATAGTAATGACAGCAGATCCAACGAATGCTGGACGTATATCTAGCGTCAAAAGTAGTGACAGCAGAAGCATAGCGTCCATCCAACGAATGCTGAACGTATATCTAGCGTCAAAAGTAATGATAGCAATTATGTAGCATCCATCCAACGAATGCTGAACGTACACCTAGCGTCAAAAGTCATGATAGCAGATGTATTCAACGAATGCTGAACGTATAACTAGCGTCAAAAGAAATGACAGCAGATGCGTAGCATTTATCCAATGAATGCTGAATGTATATCTAGCGTCAAAATTTAATGACAACAGATGCATAGCGTCCATTCAACGAATGCTGAACGTATAACTAGCGTCAAAAGTAATGACAACAGATGCATAGCGTCCATCCAACGAATGCTGAACGTATATCTAGCGTCAAAAGTAATGACAGCAGTTGCGTAGCATCCATTCATTGAATGCTGAACGTATAACTAGCGTAAAAAGTCATGACAACAGATGCGAAGCGTAACGCTAACGAATGCTTAGCGTGCTGCGGTCGGTGTCTCCAATGAGTAATAACTACGCTCATTGTCCTGTGTGTCTAGTGCATTGGATACATAAATATACCAGCGTGAGTGCATCGATTTATCTAAGTTCACGATGTGACTTATAAACTATAATGTATTATTTATTTATTTGGGTTTTACGCCGCTTTCAACAATATTTCAGTTATATCACGGCGACAGTTCACTTATTCATGATCCCTGGGTAAACAAACCAGTACTAGGCTAGGAAATGTGCCTTGCCCAAGGGCACTCCACCATGACCGTAGTGCCGCGACTGGGGATCGAACCCGGGACACCCGGTTTCGAAATCCCCGACGCTAACCACTCGACCACAGCGGATTCCTAACTATAATGTAGCCATACAGTATATGCGCGTTAATCTATCGGTAGTCTATCGCCATTTGCGCTAGATGGACGCCTCGTGAAGGATGTGAGTGTACGTTGGATAGCGCTCTGTATTTGTTACACAAACAGTCGAGTCCCGGTAGCTCAGTCGGTAACGATGCGGGCTGTCAATCCAGGGGTTGTGAGTTCGAATCCCGGCTCGACCAACTTTCTTTCCGACGATTGACAAAGGTCAATGCGACATGCGGCATTCGTCTTCCACCAATGGGTTAAGTCTATGTGGAAAAGCAGCCAGTTGCTTGGGAAGATTGTTGTGTGGAGTACTGGTGTGAGAAAACCAGGAAATGCACGAGTAGGTGAACTGGCCGCCGAGATATAACTGAGAAATTGTTAACAACGGCGTTAAACCCCAATCAATCAATCAATCAATGTTACACAAACGCTATCTTTACGTTGGGCATGCTCTATTAAATAGCTCATGATTGACTGAACGTATGTGGCCGACAACCGACGACGAAGTAACCGTGCGAAACATTCTCGTGTAGCAAATAGTCAACGTTTACATATTATGAATCAGTGCGTTGTCTCATGTTAACTCTTGTTTGAAGTAGACTCTTCCATGTTCAAAATCGGATGTGTCCATTTCTCAATTTATGAACATTTTGGACTATTTTGGTAACTGAATGGCAAACATTGCTGATTTCAGGTGAGACAACTCGTTACGAGTTGACTCACCTGAATCTGCATTGTTTGCAAAAACCTCAATATTGCCTGTGACGCTGAAAGAGTTAAGAACATGTTAAACAGGCTTTTTTTTTTACCGCAGCGCACGTCTGTGATTCCCTACGAACCGCTTATGAATAAAACTTATGCCAAACGTGTCACGAACGAATGACTAATTACAGGAACGTATACTTACGTTTTCAAATAAGCCGGGCGCACGTTAGCTCTATACACAACAGTGTAACAGCACGAATGACTACTAATGAAACTAACCTTGATTACAGTTTCATATTTTGATATGCCACGACTGTAAACGCTTGATGCTCAAAGAAACCCCATAGTTATTGTAACAAGCACGAGCTAAATGTTATGACCTATTTAAGATGACAGTTTCCGTTCCATTTCAAATATAGCAATTTCTATATTTGGAGACTTTTAATAAATTTCACAGGATTGTCTAAATTCCCTTTGAAATATTCGGACTAAATGGAACATATAATAGTATTAATAACAGTATATATGTTTAGTAATTCAATTCATAAATGCATTGGCTCCACTAATATTGATGTCTGAAATTTGAGTGTCCTAAGTGAGATAGATAATAAATGGGTCGGTTGTTGCTGTGGTCTCTTTTCTCGGTTAAGTCAATTGTTATTGACTTCTGCCAAGTTTTGTTTTATAGTTTTCTCTGGTTAAGTATTTTGACAGATCAATTAATGAAAAGAGGACGATTTGGGCAGACATAAGACTATTGTTATTCATATTTGAATTTGCTTATGTTGATAAAATTGATTGCGTTAAAAAGGATAATATAAATTGATCGAAGACTCATTTTGTCATGAGAAATTCGCCAAGACAATTTGGTCACTTTAATCTGCTGTATGTAAACCAGTGAAGACACTGATATTAACGTCATAAGGAACAGGGTTGTTTTGGGTTTTTTTGACAAGCGTTTTCAAAGTAAACATAGACGAATTGTTTTTTTAGTATCTCGGCCATTCGAATAACAAACTTTAATACAGCAACCGAAATGAAATTGGATGTTTCTAAGCATAAATATTATGAGAAGAAAATTTCAAAGCATCCAGACTCTTTTTATGTAATATATATTAGACACATCATTGGATTGCCTAAAACTTGGCAAAAGTTATGTCACGAAGAAAACAAAAATTGGCTGCTTAGTGTTCTCCTTCAGCTTTCGACATATTATTTCTGATTTGACGACTGCAAGGTCTGCTTTAGTTACATCTTAATATCACTAAATTGGCAGTTACAAGTTCTTCTTTATATGTCGTCTTAATATAACTGATTTGACAGTTCCATTGTTCTGCTTTATTTCTGGGCTAAATATCTATGTATTAACGGCTGCGTGTCATACATAGTTTGTCGTTTTGATATATAGCGACTGCGTTTTCTGCTTTAGGTTTAGTCTTAATATCACTTATTTGGCAGATACATGTTCTGCTTTATTTCTGGTATAACCATCACTATTTAAACGGCTAAGTATATTACTTCTGTTATCCTCTAAATTCAACCAATTTGTCAGATGTATGACCTGCTTTATTTGTCGTCTATAAATATATCACTAATTTAGAGGCTATGTGTTCTGTTTTAGGTGTCGTCTTAAAAACACTAATTTGGCGGCTGCGTGTTCAGCTTTAGTTTCCATTTAAATGCCACAAGTACGGCAGATGCGTGCTCTGCTTTAAGTGCCATCTTTAAATCAATAATTTGCCGGCTTGCTGTTCTGCTTAAGTCGTCGTATTCATATCACTAATTTGGCGGCTTGCTTTTCTGCTTTAAGTGCCGTCTTTAAATCACTAATTAAGCGGCTTGCTGTTCTGCTTTAAGTGCCGTCTCTAAATCACTAATCTGGCGGCTTGCTGTTCTGCTGTAAGTGCTGTCTTTAAATCACTAATTTGACGGCTTGCTGTTCTGCTTTAAGTGCAGTCTTTAAATCACTAATTT
Organism: Serripes groenlandicus; assembly: GCA_031761405.1. Taxonomy (NCBI): domain Eukaryota; kingdom Metazoa; phylum Mollusca; class Bivalvia; order Cardiida; family Cardiidae; genus Serripes; species Serripes groenlandicus. The sequence goes on along the minus strand of JASEVX010000005.1, from coordinate 91,982,928 downwards.
GGCGGCTTGCTGTTCTGCTTTAAGTGCCGTCTCTAAATCACTAATTTGGCGGCTTGCTGTTCTGCTTTAAGTACCGTCTTTAAATCACTAATTTGGCGGCTTGCTGTTCTGCTTAAAGTGCCGTCTCTAAATCACTAATTTGGCGGCTTGCTGTTCTGCTTAAGTCATCGTATCAATATCACTAATATAGCGGCTTGCTGTTCTGCTTAAGTGTCATCTTAATGACACTAATATGGTTGGTATATCTTATTTATCATTTGGTACATTAGCATACTGCTTCATGTGTCGTCTAAATATCACAATTTTAGTGGCTGTGTGTTTTGCTTTAGGTGTCGTCTGTATATCGCTTATTTGGCGGCTGTGTGTTTTGCTTCATGTGTGGTCTAAATATCGCTTATTTGTGTGTTTGCTTTAGGTGTCGTCTTAATATCGCTTATTTGGCGGCTGTTTGTTCTGCTTCATGTGTCGTCTAAATATCACTTATTCGGCGGCTTGGTGTTTTGCTTTAGGTGTCGTCTTAATATCGCTTATTTGGCGGCTGTTTGTTCTGCTTCGTGTGCCGTCTAAATATCACTTATTCGGCGGCTTGGTGTTTTGCTTTCGGTGTCGTCTTAATATCGCTTATTTGGCGGCTGTTTGTTCTGCTTCATGTGTCGTCTAAATATCACAATTTTAGTGGCTGTGTGTTTTGCTTTAGGTTTCGTCTTAATATCGCTTATTTGGCGGCTGTTTGTTCTGCTTCATGTATCGTCTAAATATCACTTATTCGGCGGCTTGGTGTTTTGACTTAGGTGTCGTCTTAATATCGCTTATTTGGAGGCTGTTTGTTCTGCTTCATGTATCGTCTAAATATCACTTATTCGGCGGCTTGGTGTTTTGCTTTAGGTGTCGTCTTAATATCGCTTATTTGGCGGCTGTTTGTTCTGCTTCGTGTGTCGTCTAAATATCACTTATTCGGCGGCTTGGTGTTTTGCTTTAGGTGTCGTCTTAATATCGCTTATTTGGCGGCTGTTTGTTCTGCTTCATGTGTCGTCTAAATATCACTTATTCGGCGGCTTGGTGTTTTGTTTTAGGTATCGTCTTAATATCACTTATTTAGCCGCTGTTTGTTCTGCTTCATGTGTCGTCTAAATATCACTTATTCGGCGGCTTGGTGTTTTGCTTTAGGTGTCGTCTTAATATCGCTTACTTGGCGGCTGTTTGTTCTGCTTCATGTGTCGTCCTGATATCACCAATTTAGCGGCTTGGTATTTTGCTTTAAGGTTTGTCTTAATATCGCTTATTTGGCGGCTGTTTGTTCTGCTTCATGTATCGTCTAAATATCACTTATTCGGCGGCTTGGTGTTTTGTTTTAGGTGTCGTCTTAATATCACTTATTTAGCCGCTGTTTGTTCTGCTTCATGTGTCGTCTAAATATCACTTATTCGGCGGCTTGGTGTTTTGCTTTAGGTGTCGTCTTAATATCGCTTACTTGGCGGCTGTTTGTTCTGCTTCATGTGTCGTCCTGATATCACCAATTTAGCGGCTTGGTATTTTGCTTTAAGGTTTGTCTTAATATCGCTAATTTGGCGGCTGTTCGTTCTGCTTTAGGTGTTGTCCTAATATCACTAATTTGGCGGCTAGGTATTCTGCTTTAGTTTCGTTTTTATATCACTGATTTGGGAGTTTGGTGTTCTGCTTTAGTGGTAGTTCATTAAACGGCTTGGTGTTCTGCTTTAGTGGTAGTTCATTAATGGCTTGGTGTTCTGCTTTAGTGGTAGTTCATTAAACGGCTTGGTGTTCTGCATTAATGGTAGTTCATTAAACGGCTTGGTGTTCAGCTTTAGTGGTAGTTCATTAAACGGATTGGTGTTCTGCGTTACATTTAAATGCCATGACCTTGGTCACATCACATGAAAACCGATAGAAAGGTCAATATCAGCTAGAATCTCCACGCAGTCAGATCATGATCATCCGTGTCATCTGATCAAACAATTACAGAGATTCCATTTCCTTCAACGTAAGTCATTGTACCGTGTACCGGGTCCTTCATGGAGTTAAGCCCTCGCGGATCACCAATCCAGGAAATAACCTTGATGTACGTCGCTTGACTTTGGCAATAGGTAAGCGAACTGCTTCGTGACAGTAAACAGTTAAACATCATATGTTACGATCAATTTTAATTAACGTCACAAGTTCTATAAAGTTCGTATATCGTGACGCAAGTAGAAAACAGTCCGGCAGTAAAAAGGGACTACGATTGATCGTAATTCCTTGAGAAGTATTTATCATATATAATCGGTCCGATACTATCATGATATTTTGATTTATATAGTTACGCAGACTGTTTGACATATAATGTAATTGATATAGATATAATTTCGGAGGATAGGTTTATGAAACTTACGAAACATTTTTATATGTTTACTACTTACATGCTTACGTACACTATCCAATGTCTCGGGGGGTAATAATGCTGATTGTGTTACTCGAGAGCCAGAGTTGTGTATTAAACAATCATGCATGACAGAAGAAACTAGGAGCAGCAATGTGATATTCGTATTCTATGATGATTGCTTTTTTGTTGCGACTCCTTTACCCTTTCTCAACTAGAGACATATTTCTATGCATCTGTATCAGAGGACTTTTGCCAGAATGTGTTCATCTTTATTAAATAGTTATATTATAGTATTTCAATGTTAGAGCTGTTCCATTATTTTGCCTAGCTGCTTTCTAAGAGTCGTCTGCTGCATATGTGTTGCCTAAGGGATAGGGGTTAGTAGCATCAGATACAAATGCATTGTACAAAATCAATTGCCCTACACGTGTATGCCGACAGTTAAGGGTCTGGTTGAGAGGCTACACATGCATACGTACACTAGTGTGTTCTTTGGTGTGTTTGTAAAGTAAGACATGACGCGGCTCAACCAATTAGCTCTACACGTGTATGCCGACAGTTGAGAGTATGTCTAGTTGAGAGGCTACACATACATACGTTCACTAGTGTCTTATCTGTGTGTATGTAAAGCTGGTGAGAGGCTACACATGCATACGTTCACTAATGTCTACTCTGTGTGTATGTAAAGCTGGTGAGAGGCTACACATGCATACTAGTGTCTTCTCTGTGTGTATGTAAAGCTGGTGAGAGGCTACACATGCATACGTTCACTAGTGTCTTCTCTGTGTGTATGTAAAGCAAGACATGTCGCGGCTTAACCCTTTACCTCATATAGACGCTTTCTGACGCCTCTGCAGCAGACGGCCTTTTGAAAACATAGTAACAAAAGAAGAAATTGCTCAAAACGAGCAATTTCTCCTTTTGCCACAATGTTTTCCACTTTTAGTCATAGGTTATCCATTCAATTATAGAGGTTTTCCATTTTTTGACAAAATATGTTTAAAGTCGTATGCTGCAGAATTGTCGTATGAGGGAAATGGTTAACCAATTAACCCTTTCCCACATACAACAAATCTGCAGCAGACAACTTTGAGAACATTTAGGCAAGATATGGAAAATATTTCTAAATTAGATTTAAATAATTAAAACTGGTTGAATCAAAATCGTGACACATTTTCTCCTTTTGCCGGATTGTTTTCAAAAGTCGTCTGCTGTAGAGGCGTCAACATGCGTTTGTATCTGGTAGAGGGTTGTTATCTGCATACACTTACATTGTTTTATAACATAATACACATGCTCTAGGCCCTTTATGTACAGGATAATGATATATTTTTATATAAAAACCATATTTTGTTGTGTCCATAATATGTCTAAATGGTCTAGGGCGTTTAGAAATACATGAATGTTCGACCTTCAAACACCCAAGAACATTCTTAGGTTATTGCAGTGGGAATGGATATGTGATTATTTCCGGCTATAACTCAATAGAAGCAGGTTTGATATCTGATTATTTTCAGCTAAACTGTAGAAGAATTTCAGTTTAGCTTTGTGGCAAAATATTCTTGTTCTAAATTGAATATTGTGATGTTTTTGGTAAGATATAGCAATACATACATCATTTTCACAAATGATATGGAGCTAGATTTAAGACAAGATTTTGAAAAAAATACATAATGTATAAGAAACACACCGTTGTACGTGTTATATAGAATACAAAGTCAACGGTCGTTAGATGAATGTCTTAAAACGAGTCTTCTTTCGTAACCCATTTAACCCTTTCCCTCATACGACAATTTAGCAGCAGACGACTTTGAACGTATTTCGTCAAAACATAGAAAATCTCCATAATTGAATGGATAACCTATGACAAAAAGTGGAAAACATTGTTGCAAAAGGAGAAATTGCACGTTTTGTGCAATTTCTTCTTTTGTCACTATGTTTTCGAAAAAAGCCGTCTGCTGCAGAGGCGTCAGAAAGCGTCTATATGAGGCGTAAAGGGTTAAAACGTCCCTCGAGTATCGTATACCTACTTCCTAACGACGTAATAACATTTAACTGACAAAATGGTTTCGGTCGGAAATATTTCAAATATTAATTCTTGAAATACGATATGAACTATACGCCGTAATTGTTTGCTCATAGAGTAAATACTCCAACAAATAAACGTGACATTTCCGGGAGCTGCTTAACACTCGCTTTCCGACGCATTTGCAGCAGACGACTTTTGAAAACATTGTGACCAAATGTGAAATTGCTCATGATGAGCAATGTCTCCTTTGGTCACGATGTTTTCAACTTTAATTTAACAATTAAGCTGTCTTTTATGAAAATATTTCAGGTTTTTTTTCACAATGATTTCAAAGTCGTCTGCTGCAGATTTGTTGCAAGTGGGAAAGGGTTAACCCTTTTCCACGTACAACAAATCTGCAGCAGACGTGCGGATGCACTGGTTGGTCTCGATTTATACTGTTCTCAAGAGCCAAATTGTACATTTCCCATTCAGAGGATCGTAACACCTTTGGATACAAACATGGACTATAGTCACAATATTGCTGCTATGATAAATCTACATTTGAAAATTATCCAAAAATAAGGCTTTATTCATTTCCCGCATGTAGACGCTTTATGACGCCTCCGCAGCAGAATACATTTGAAAGCATTGTTGCAAAAGAAGAAACTGCTCATATCGGGCAAATTCTCATTTCTCATTTTCCATATTTTTGCCTTGATGTTTTTAAATTTAATGTTATTTAGGAAAGGGTTTAGGGTGCGATTATTCTTCTAGACCTTCAACATGCACCTATTTAAAACACACCGATAACTTGAAAGTCAAAATGTAGTGCCATACATGTAGCTTGCATATGCAAAGACTGTTTACAGCATTTCCAAAAATGCGTAAGTGTTGTAACAATTTTTCAATAAGACACATACATTTGTAACCAATTATATGACTTTGTTTATTAAGGAAGTCACCTAGTAGGCAGTCAAGTAATGCGCACATACCTGGGATGTGAATGGCATGTACTGCTGTATAACATGCAGTTGCTACTATGACTAAGACTGGGTTATATTCAGTCAGGAGTTCGGCTTATAAGAAGAGATCAGCCGAAGGGTCTTGCAGTCAGTGACTGTCAGGCCAATAACTATGCAATATGTATCACATTTAGTGATTGTTTGGCGTTTTACACTGCTTCCAACAATTTGTCAGTTATAACCTAGCATTTCACTGGTAAGTTACCAGTACCACCGGTCCATTTACCCTGACACCAGCCGGTTAGTCGTAATACTAACCCCACAACACTGAGCACCAAGGAGAGTAGCCATTACTATCATTTTTAAAGTCTTTGCTATAACCCGACCGGGGACCGAACCCTAACCCTAACCCTAACCCTAACCCTGAAAACACATTTTGACACATTATGCCATAACGATTTGTGATAATGATGAGCAAGTTCTCAATTTGCCACAGTTGTCTTAACTCTTTCAGCGCCGAATTGTTTAAAGAAGACTCTTTCATGTTCAAATTCGGGCGACTCTATTTCATATGTTATAAGAGTTTCGTAATATTTGGATAAATACAAGGCAAACGATGCTGATTTCAGGTGAGACAGCTCGTTACGAGCTGACTCACCTGAATCAGTATTGTTTGCAAAAAGTTCAATATTGCCTTTGGCGCTGAAAGTGTTAACTCTATTTAATAATCATACTTTCATTTGACGATATTTTCAAAACTCAATATATTATAACAATATTATCCGCGAACAAACTTTGTTTCTAACAAAACAAGACAGCATCATCGTCTCTTTTCTAATGAAACTGACAGTCAAACATAATAACGAATTGTTTTCTGTCTGAAGACAACGACAATCCCAATTGAAACGACACTGATATTTTTAATATTAAATTTGGATAGGCTATAGATTCTATAGAAAAACATCGTGTAGCTATATACAGTTCTCGATTTTCGGTTGTCTGATAAATAAAAACATTCATACGGCTTCATCGTGATTATGTAAATGAAGAGGCGCAAACAGATTCATCTTACATATCACAACAAATAAAGGGAAACTTAAACGCTACAGATATCATGGGTGCGGATTCATTTACTTGGCAGAAATGGTGAATACCCAAACACAGTTAAATAGGAGACTTATTGCTTGGGCTAAGGAAGTAACCCTATTTCATTGTCAAACTGTTAATGTAACAGATCGACGACGAATATATTAAAGGAACCTCACCTGGGTATTCTTAGTTCATAGTGCCTTTCCGCTTTGATATCTCTGAACGTTGGATTGTCGCATAACTAGTGGGACTAAACTTTTTTCCAGAGGATTTGGTTTGGTTTCTGTACCAACCAGCTGGAAAGTGCAGACTTCTGTGATACTCTGCAGAAGTACAGACTCATCGAAATGTTCCTTGTACGCAGAAGCACAGACTCATAGAGATGTTCCTTGTACACAGATACACAGACTCATAGAGATGTTCCTTGTACACAGATACACAAACTCATAGAGATGTTCCTTGTACACAGATACACAAACTCATAGAGATGTTCCTTGTACACAGATACACAAACTCATAGAGATGTTCCTTGTACACAGATACACAGACTCATAGAGATGTTCCTTGTACACAGATACACAGACTCATAGAGATGTTCCTTGTACACAGATACACAAACTCATAGAGATGTTCCTTGTACGCAGAAGTACAGACTCATCGAAATGTTCCTTGTACGCAGAAGTACAGACTCATCGAAATGTTCCTTGTACACAGATACACAGACTCATCGAAATGTTCCTTGTACGCAGAAGTACAGACTCATCGAAATGTTCCTTGTACGCAGAAGCACAGACTCATAGAGATGTTCCTTGTACACAGATACACAGACTCATCGAAATGTTCCTTGTACGCAGAAGTACAGACTCATCGAAATGTTCCTTGTACGCAGAAGTACAGACTCATAGAGATGTTCCTTGTACACAGATACACAGACTCATAGAGATGTTCCTTGTACGCAGAAGTACAGACTCATAGAGATGTTCCTTGTACACAGATACACAGACTCATAGAGATGTTCCTTGTACACAGATACACAGACTCATAGAGATGTTCCTTGTACACAGATACACAGACTCATAGAGATGTTCCTTGTACACAGATACACAGACTCATAGAGATGTTCCTTGTACACAGATACACAGACTCATAGAGATGTTCCTTGTACACAGATACACAGACTCATAGAGATTTTCCTTGTACACAGATACACAGACTCATAGAGATGTTCCTTGTACACAGATACACAGACTCATAGAGATGTTCCTTGTACGCAGATACACAGACTCATAGAGATGTTCCTTGTACGCAGATACACAGACTCATAGAGATGTTCCTTGTACACAGATACACAGACTCATAGAGATGTTCCTTGTACACAGATACACAGACTCATAGAGATGTTCCTTGTACACAGATACACAGACTCATAGAGATGTTCCTTGTACACAGATACACAGACTCATAGAGATGTTCCTTGTACACAGATACACAGACTCATATAGATTTTCCTTGTACACAGATACACAGACTCATAGAGATGTTCCTTGTACACAGATACACAAACTCATAGAGATGTTCCTTGTACGCAGATACACAGACTCATAGAGATGTTCCTTGTACGCAGATACACAGACTCATAGAGATGTTCCTTGTACGCAGATACACAGACTCATAGAGATGTTCCTTGTACACAGATACACAGACTCATAGAGATGTTCCTTGTACACAGATACACAGACTCATAGAGATGTTCCTTGTACACAGATACACAGACTCATAGAGATGTTCCTTGTACACAGATACACAGACTCATAGAGATGTTCCTTGTACACAGATACACAGACTCATAGAGATTTTCCTTGTACACAGATACACAGACTCATAGAGATGTTCCTTGTACACAGATACACAGACTCATAGAGATGTTCCTTGTACACAGATACACAGACTCATAGAGATGTTCCTTGTACACAGATACACAGACTCATAGAGATGTTCCTTGTACACAGATACACAGACTCATAGAGATGTTCCTTGTACACAGATACACAGACTCATAGAGATGTTCCTTGTACACAGATACACAGACTCATAGAGATGTTCCTTGTACGCAGATACACAGACTCATAGAGATGTTCCTTGTACACAGATACACAGACTCATAGAGATGTTCCTTGTACACAGATACACAGACTCATAGAGATGTTCCTTGTACACAGATACACAGACTCATAGAGATGTTCCTTGTACACAGATACACAGACTCATAGAGATGTTCCTTGTACGTAGATACACAGACTCATAGAGATGTTCATTGTACACAGATACACAGACTCATAGAGATGTTCCTTGTACACAGATACACAGACTCATAGAGATGTTCCTTGTACACAGATACACAGACTCATAGAGATGTTCCTTGTACACAGATACACAGACTCATAGAGATGTTCCTTGTACGTAGATACACAGACTCATAGAGATGTTCCTTGTACACAGATACACAGACTCATCGAAATGTTCCTTGTACACAGATACACAGACTCATAGAGATGTTCCTTGTACGCAGATACACAGACTCATAGAGATGTTCCTTGTACACAGATACACAGACTCATAGAGATGTTCCTTGTACACAGATACACAGACTCATAGAGATGTTCCTTGTACACAGATACACAGACTCATAGAGATGTTCCTTGTACACAGATACACAGACTCATCGAAATGTTCCTTGTACAAAGATACACAGACTCATCGAAATGTTCCTTGTACGCAGAAGTACAGACTCATAGAGATGTTCCTTGTACGCAGAAGTACAGACTCATAGAGATGTTCCTTGTACGCAGAAGTACAGACTCATAGAGATGTTCCTTGTACACAGATACACAGACTCATAGAGATGTTCCTTGTACGCAGAAGTACAGACTCATCGAAATGTTCCTTGTACGCAGAAGTACAGACTCATCGAAATGTTCCTTGTACACAGATACACAGACTCATCGAAATGTTCCTTGTACACAGATACACAGACTCATAGAGATGTTCCTTGTACACAGATACACAGACTCATAGAGATGTTCCTTGTACGCAGAAGTACAGACTCATCGAAATGTTCCTTGTACGCAGAAGTACAGACTCATCGAAATGTTCCTTGTACACAGATACACAGACTCATCGAAATGTTCCTTGTACACAGATACACAGACTCATAGAGATGTTCCTTGTACACAGATACACAGACTCATAGAGATGTTCCTTGTACACAGATACACAGACTCTTAGAGATGTTCCTTGTACGCAGAAGCACATACTCATAGAGATGTTCCTTGTACACAGATACACAGACTCATAGAGATGTTCCTTGTACACAGATACACAGACTCATAGAGATGTTCATTGTACACAGATACACAAACTCATAGAGATGTTCCTTGTACGCAGATACACAAACTCATAGAGATGTTCCTTGTACACAGATACACAGACTCATAGAGATGTTCCTTGTACACAGATACACAAACTCATAGAGATGTTCCTTGTACGCAGATACACAGACTCATAGAGATGTTCCTTGTACACAGATACACAAACTCATAGAGATGTTCCTTGTACGCAGATACATACATTTTTTCAAATAACTAGAATTGGCTGAATTGCATATTGTTCCCTGGTAACAACACATTCAATCTGCGGTGCGACAGGAATAGTGAAGTGCCCATGACCAATGCACATTTCCTCACCAAGTACTGGTTTATATACCGAGGGATCATGAAAATGGACTCTCACTGTGATATAACTGTCATAATGTTGATAGTCGGCTTAAAACCCTAATAAAAAAACAAAATTCGAATTAACCCGTTCCAACTATCTTGACACAGTTGTATGGCACCGCCTACAGAAATTAACATTTTTGACAGATGAGGGACTTGAACAAAATCCAGGAATGTTCTCATAATAAAAATAGAATTGAACTGAATAAAATGTATTCATTTTGGACTTAAATAAAAAAAAAATCGTTTATTCCTAAATAACAAATTATCTTCATTTAGTGACGTTGTTTATGTTTTTGCAGCTATACTTTTTGACAAACAACACTTGACACACACTAGAAACATTTCGAAATCAAAAGATTCGTTTCTGGAAGGACATGTATTTAAATTGTGTAAAATGAAGCGGCATCATCTGAACAAACATGAGATAAGCTCCTGAAGGATAATTGAATAACAACATCATCAACATTGCGTTGTTAGGTTAAGAAGGGAAGTGGTTATTATAGCGCCAAACTCATTCAAATGCATCAATATATTAATTTATTATACTAATCCAACGGAGAAAATGATGTTTGATTTTGTTTATGATATACTTTAATGACTTTTTCTCTCTAACTCAATGTTTAGGAATACACTTTAATGACTTTATCTCTCTAACTCAATGTTTATGAATACACTTTAATGACTTTATCTATATAACTCAATGTTTAGGAATACACTTTAATGACTTTATCTATATAACTCAATGTTTAGGAATACACTTTAATAAGATAGATAAATAAGATAAGATATTGTTTATTTTGTAACATAAGGCCACCGGCCCAAAATACAAATTCATGTTAATTCAAAAATATGAGTGATATTCTCATACATACATATATAATTTACATCATGGAAATAATTGAAAGGCAAACAAATACATTTAGTAAATACCCGTAAGTAAGCACATGGAACAGTTACACATACAGACAATGATACATGTAACTGAGACTATACCAATAATAATAGCAGTAATACCACATTCACAGTTTATCAATGTATAGAGTTTGTCTAAGTAGAAACGCTTTATGTATAAATGTTGACAGGCAATATATATTGTTGATGTCTTTATTTGACATAATGTCGTAAAACAATTGTTCACAAATAGGTTTACGTAACCATGGCTGTGGGAAAAACTCTTGTGTTAAATTGGCATATAATGGACATAATAATAGCATGTGAAATTCATCCTCAACAGTATAGATATTTGACATTGAGCAGTGATTACAATATCTAAGTTCTCTGTCAATATTCTGGTGTCGACCTGTCTCAATATTCAAACAATGACCCGAACATCTAAAGTTAGACAAAGCTCTTTTATATAAATACAGTAGATCAATAGATAGGTACCTTTCAACATCAAGCAGTGTTTTAAAATTTTGTAATAAAATGTTTTACTTGAAGTATTTACCTTTTCATTTAGGTTTTGCTGTGCACAATCAGCAACACGTGTTTTAAACAAATAAGTAAATGCAATGGTATCACCAACTTCATTTGCTAGCCATGCATATATCCAAAACCGAACTGGAACACTAACTGTTTTATATGTGTAGCCCATGTTATCCTACCATATTCATCTAAAGAACGTAACATATTATATATCTGTTTTGGATATCTATGGCTAGGCATTGTGGTAAGCTTAACCCAGTATTTAACACACCTAGTCATGTATATAACTGACAATGGCTGTCGCCCACATTCAGTAAGGGCAGTAAAGTTTGGTACATTTCTATTCAGGCAACATATACGTTTACTGAAATTGGATTTTACTCGTGCTATACATTCAGAATATTGGTACCCCCACACATCAGCAGAGTAACATAAAATCGGTACGACAATAGGGTCAAACAATTTCAGAGTTTCATTAGCAAAGAAATAACCAAAATTCTTCTGGTATTTGAAAATGCTAACAACAGCTTTAGATGCCTGCTGAGCTAATGTTTCTTTTGTTTTAGTCCAGGACAATGTTGATGTGAAAAATACACCAAGGTATTTGTAGTAAGGCACTACTTCTATTATGTTTCCCCGAAATGTCCATCTCTCATAGGCACGTAGCGATCCACCATTCCGAAACACCATTATCTTGGATTTATGCCAGTGTCTTTACAAAAGTCATCAATATAGTTGATCTGGCGTTGTAGGTTTAACACAGTGTCAGCCATGCTGGAAACATCATCAGCAAACATCAATGCATATACATCGTCAATATCGTTGCTTATTTGAATACCGAAACCAGATTTATGTCTAAGATAAGTAACTAAGTCATTGATAAATAAAGAAAATATTATAGGTGAACTAACACAGCCTTGGCGAGTTCCAATGCTACACGAAAAAAGGTCTGTTAGGCCACCGTCTATTCTAACACATGATTTAAGTTTACAATACATAGAGTCAAATATGCAGAGAAATTTTCCTTGTACACCATGTCTAGACAAACATGACCACAGTTTCTTGTGAATACAGCCATCAAATGCCTTTAAGAAGTCTATATAGAAAACATAACATCTTCCTTTTCGTTTGCTTGAATATTTTTGTAACACACCATTTAACGTAAATATATTATCAATGGTAGAGTATTGCGATCGGAACCCAGTTTGAGATTCCTCTATCACATTGTTAACGTCACACCAGTTGGTTAAGCGAAGAGTTTATTAAAGAAATAGCCCTATAATTGTTGGGCTCAAACTTAGATCCTTTCTTATGTATAGGGGAAATAATAGTCTCGCTCCATTGCGCGGGAAATTGTCCAGTGTCAAATATACTGTTAAAAAGAACATGTAGGTATGGTAACACAACGTCTATAGTGCACTTATACATTTCAATGCACAACCCATCAATGCCTGTAGCTCGATTACCATGAAGAGCAATTGTACTTTTTCGGATAGTGGTGCGTTTAAATCATCTGCATTTACCTCCCTTATTAGGTTATCAAGTATACTCGGTCCATCCACAACGTCGCTAGTATCACGATTGAATAAACCTTGAAAATAGGTAAACCATGTATCACTGTTGATACAATAATTATTTGATTGCTTGTATATGTGTTTATTCGATAACCTTTTATTGTTTGCCAAAACAACTTTGGATTACGACAGGAATTAACTCTTTCGGCGCCGAATTGTTTAAAGTAGTAAAGTAGACAATTCCATGTTCAAGATCGGGTATCTCAATTCCTTATGTAATAAAAGTTGGGACTATTTTGATAACCAAAAGGCAAACAATGCTGATTTCAGGTGAGACAGCTCGTTACGAGCTGACTCGCCTGAATCAGTATTGTTTGCAAAAACCTCAATATTGCCTTTGGCGCTGAAAGAGTTAAGAAGGTCTTGTCGTCACTTCTTTTCAAGAGGCCGCCTTTGAATAGTACACAAAGTCTTGACTTGCCTTTTATGAGAAGTGTATAAATCGAAATCACTTCAGATTAGAGGCTCTTAATCTTCTCAGGTATTTGTATTTAGCACACTTGGCCCGTAAACACTCGTCGTCCCACCAGTCCGGCTGAGTATTATTTACCTGTATCGGACCCGAACGCCTTTCCATAGATATATCGGCTTGTTTATACAGTAAATTAAAAATCACCGAGTTGTTCAATAGAGTTGCCTGCCGTTAGGTTACTGTTAAACTGCTGAAATAGACAAGAAAAGCTTTCGATAAATGTGTTTTCACAGGAATCTTTCCACTTGTACGGACCTGATCTTTTAAAGTTAGACTGATTGATATTGTCATCACGTTCTGTATTACTTTGAAATGTAAGCCTACAACACACTGGGATGTGATCAGAGAAATCCTCAGCTCCAATGTAGAAGCCTGTACAATAGTTAAACAATTGGGTTGAACCAATCACATAATCGACCACGCTTTAACCATTATTTGCGGTACACATATAATGTCCCTCCGTATCACCATGTAATCTGCCGTTAAATATGTGTACGTCATGAGTATAGCACAGGTTAAGTAAAGCAGAACCAACGCGATTTAAAACTGTTTCTTTTGAATTTCTTGGCATACAAAATGAATCACTAGGATATGCAGTTTCACAATGAAATATATGGTCAACGTCATCACTGGGAATATAGTCATCTAAATTCTTTGTCTTCGCATTCAGATCTCCAGCTAGTAAGAATACTACATCTGGAAAGTCTGACAATATGGTTATTATATTATCGCTTAAAATGTCTATCCCATTACGGTTACCGGTTTCATATATGACAGATCGCGCAGGGGAAATATAAGTAAATAAGAGAATCAAGTCTGCTTGTAACCCCGTGAGTGCACGATTAACAAATAAAATCACACAAAATTCATTGTAAATTCGTTTTATGTAGTTTGTATTGGATAGTGACTCACTAACAAAGACCGTAACACCACCGGAGCCACGTTTAGCATTACCTGTCCGTATACAATCGTAATTTACAAAGCCTTGTAAAAAGTTCTCGAAATCCCCCTGTTGGGTTTGCCATGTTTCGTATAATGATATGACATTGAACTGGTCACACAATGTTTTGAACTCAATATTTGAGATATGCTTCTTGAGTCCTTGAATATTTAGTGAACACAAATTTAAATCAAGTATTTTAGATTTGCATTTTGGGCGTTGGTCGGTGTCCTATTTAGGTACATGAATAGGTTTCTTCTGCTCAAAATCGAACACATGGTATTCTACAACTAACGAATCAGTCTTGAAGAAAGCTGTTTTTCCCTGACCAATGGAATCTTTCATCAACTGATAGAGGCCGGTTCGAGCCTTTGCTATACGCTCTGGAAAGTCTTCACCGATTCTTACTTCTGTTCTGATTGCTTGCGTTTCTGTCGGAATCTATATAACTCAATGTTTAGGAATACACTTTAATGACTTTGTCTATCTAACTCAATGTTTAGGAATACCCTTTAATGTCGTTGTCTATCTAACTCAATGTTAATTTTGCTTAGGAATACACTTTAATGACGTTGTCTATCTAACTCAATGTTTAAGAATACCCTTTACTGACTTTGTCCATCTAACTCAATATTAATTTTGCTTAGGAATACATTTTAATGACGTTGTCTATCTAGCTCAATGTTAATTTTGTTTATGAATACCCTTTAATGACTTTGTCTATCTAACTCAATGTTTAGGAATACACTTTAATGTCTTTATCTATCTAACTCAATGTTTAGAAATACACTTTAATGACTTTATCTTTCTAACTCAATGTTAATTTTGTTTATGAATACCCTTTAATGACTTTGTCTTTCTAACTCAATGTTAATTTGTTTATGAATACACTTTAATGACTTTGTCTATCTAACTCAATGTCAATTTTGGTCAGCGCAATATTAAGATACCCAAATTTCTGTTTAGATATATGGATGCATTTGAATGTTATTGATCAAAACATTATAGATGTGAAATGAATTACATAATGCTATACAGTCACTGACTGCTCTGTGGGACAAATTCGACTGATCCTTTAAACTATCAAATTACCTTGTCTGGCAGTATTTACAGGCGGCGCCAATGCATTTCAAAGGATTGAAACGGTATAAAATTCGTTTTTACGTCATATGTAAAAGTAGTTTCCAGTCGTGTATTAGGGCTGCGTCAATATGGTTTAAAGTCTAGTATTATGGCATACGTGAATATAGTTTCAAAGCGTTCATTAGGGCATACGTGACTGTTATTTAAAGTCGTGTATTATGGAATATGTAAATGTTGTTTTAGTCTTGTATTAAGACATTTCTTCAGGAGGGTCCTTTCAACATACTTTTGACTATATAGGAGGGCAAGCTTTAAAAGCAGTTTTTGCATAAACAATATCTAACATTTTTCAAAAATATCACCATTAGTCATACACTTGAACTTTTTGATAAGCTTATACTACCAATACTTAATTACGGGGTCAAGGTATGGGGCTTCAGTGAGGCTATAACGCACAGAAAATAAGCCGGGCACACGTTAGCTCTATACACAACAGTGTAATAGAAGGAATCTAACCTTGATTACAGATGCATATTTTGATATGCCACGACTGTAAACGCTTGATGCTCAAAGAAACCCCATATTGATTGTAAAAAGCACGAGATAAAGTTAATGACCAATTAAAGATGACAGTTCCAGTTACAAGTCATGGAATGAATGTATATTTGTAGATTCTATTCAATTATGTTCCCAGTTATGTTTATGTTCCCTTTGATAATACTATGATATACGTAGACTTTGTCGAACAAAGAAGAGCATAAACATTTTGTACTTTAAATCATACACGCCTTTATTCCACTAATATTGATGTCAGAATGTGCTTGTCGGAAGTGAGATAGATACTAGTTGTGTCGGTTGTTAACCTGTGGTCTTCTTTACAAGTACGGTGAAGTCAATTGTTCTTGACTTATGCGAAGTTTTTATTTATGTTTCTTTTGGACAGATCAATGAATGAAAATCAAACGATTTAGGCAGAGATAAGACTATTGTTATTATTGATTGCTTTTGCTTACTGGATACTGTTTTAAAGATTGATTTAAATTCTCGTTTTGTCATGAGATAATCCGCTAAGGCAAGTAAATCCAAGCAGTATAATTGATGAAAATCACAAGACAGATGTAAAGTATCAATGTGGTATATGTAGTTAGTGGTAAACGTTATTACAAACTGTAGCCTTTAGCTGAATTGGCCATGTGTAATAGTAACCACTGTTATCCGCTGTATGTACGTCATTGGAGAATATCGAATGGAAACACTGATATTAACGTCATAAGCAACAGGGTTATTTTGTCTTTATTTGAGGCGCTTTTGTCACGCGTTTTCAATTTACTCATATACGTATTGTTTATAGTATATATCGAGGGCTTGGCGTGAAACGGTTGTAACAAAAACCTATTTTGAAAACCCTGGTTTAGGGGCAATTTTGACCCTTTTGTAAACAAGGCAAATTTAGGTGCCATTGCTCAGTACGAGCAATGGCACCTAAATTTCCATTGTTTACCAAGAAAAATGATTTACCGCTTTTAAAAACTTTATGGCGAGGTGATTAACCTTGGTAACAAAATACCCATTTTAGTTACAACCGTTTCACGCCAAGCCCTCGATATGCCGTTCGGATAACAAACTTGTATACACCAATCGCAATGCAACTCGACGATTCTAAGCATAATTATTATTGGGAGAACATTTCAAAGAATCCGGACTCTTCCTATGGAATATATAACGTAACTGTAAAATACTATAATCAAAAACAGCATCAAACGTGAGGTATCCATATGTGACAAATGTCTAGAAATTATGCACATATAGATATCTCGTGGTTCGTCGTTTTCAGTCCCTGTTGTATTCAACACTCTCGTAAGGTTTACATATGTCTAGTGCAATGGAGTTATATTTGAAAATATATTGTATTCATGTCCTCAATTTCTTAATGAAATAGATATTATGGATAGATAAAGCTCTGATCCGATAGCATGAACACACATTGGAGAGTATATAAATACGAATCTTTTCCCAAATATAACAAATATGCAACAGACGACTTTGTAAACATCTGAACAAAACTATTAAAGAAATTAATGAAAACATATTTTTTGAAAAGAGTTGAAAACCTTGTGGCAAAATATCTCATTGTGAGCAATTTTTTTTTTACAGATATTTTTTCAAGAATCTACTGCTGGAGATGCGTCAACCTGCGTCTACAAAGGGAATTCTTAAATTAACAGAATACCTGATTTCTCGTGACATGAATTAAGAGTCAGTAACGAGAGAGACAGAGAGAGTTCGGTAAGTGACCCCATTTTATAATTGATTACTTTGGTAATGTGGTACTCGAATAGAAACAAAAAGCCTGATGTATTCCGGTAATTGTTAATTAACCCTTTCAAAATGCAGAATCATTTTGACGCATTCGCAGCTGACGGCTTAAGACAACATTTCCACATGAGACGAAATAGAAGCAAGTACTCATTTTGACAAAATCTTTTCAATTCTCTTCAATAATCACGTTTTCATTTCTAGAGAGTTTCTCTATTCTAATGAACATGTAAAGATTGTTTTGAAATTCGACTGCTGTTCAGATGCTTGCATGTGGGAAAAGGCTTAAGTTAATGAGAAAAAGATAGCGATATAGTCTGCTAGTTACATATACTGCTTCCTTTAAAATAATTATCATTGAGAACAAGATGGTGATATATCAATAAGCCGCGTCAGGGGATTTCCCTCATACAAGAAATCTGCGACAAACGACTTCGAAAAAATCTTGGCAAAAGTATGAAAAATATCTGTAAATGTCAGACCAGACATGTCTTCTTTGAACAAAAGAAATGAACTCACAAGTGCATGTCGCCATAGGAAAAAACACCTATTGCGCAACTTTAAACATACAGTATGAACAGTTATAATCTCTGAGTGACATTTTGTGAGCAATTTTCATTATATAAACTCCCGGGTAATCCTTTGAGTATAAAACAAATCATGCGCTAAAATGATGACATTTGTAAAATAATTGAAATATCACTATGTACTTAGTTTCTGATGAGTGAGGACATACATTGTCTTTATGAAACAAATTTGTAAAACTATGTAAATATAACCAATTCCAAATTTCAAATTGTGTAAATGAAGGTATACTAATTGAATAGAACTGAACACATTTTAGCAAAATCGAAATTATTCGTCTGTAGCAGAGGCGTCTAGATGCGTTTATATAAATGAAAGGGCAAGTGACAATCCGCTTTGACATTATTTAACTCTTTCAGCGCCGAATTGTTTAAATTAGACTCTTCTATGTTCAATAAAGGGCGTGTCCATTCCCCATTTAATAAGTGTTTTGGAATATTTTGATAACTAAAATGCAAACAATGCTGATTTCAGGTGAGACAGCTCGTCACGAGCTGGCTCACTTAAATCTGTATTGTTTGCACAAACCTCAATATTGCCTTTGGCGCTGAAAGAGTTAAAGACACATTTGCATTAATTTAGTGGGGCTACACGTCTGGTCTTTTGTTAGAGGAAAACAAATCTTACACTATGGACATTGAGGTTAACACAGTCCCGCCCCCCTGGTGGACATGTCTTTTGACGAATCAACATGGCTTGGAGCAATCAAGTAGAGGGTGACAAAATGGACATTTCTACACAATTAGTTGAAAATCAGTCTGATACACTTCTTTCACTATATAATCATATGAGGCAAAACAGCGCTGCCTAAGCCGGCCATGTTTTCGACCAATCGACATGGTTTGAGGGAATCCGATTGAGGATCACTTAAAGAACGTGTTTACAAAGCTGCTAAACGGTTTAAAAGATTACATGTTTCAAGCGTTCTTCGTAAGGTTGCCATGGAAACCATAATTTTGCATGAATAGAAAAATGCAGGAATTTTGGTAAGGACATAGAGAGTATGCTTTCTGTGAAGTTTCAAAGCAGGCCGGTCGATATACGATGGACACCGGACGAAGGGCGATCACACTAAATCACCTTGAGCACTGGCGACCCAAAAATTACGGCATACGTAAATGTAGGAGTTCGTGTATTACGGCATTACGTGAATGTAGAAATTCGTGTATTACGGCATTACGTGAATGTAGAAATTCGTGTTTTTACGGCAATACGTGAATGTAGAAATTCGTGTATCACGGCAATACGTGAATGTAGAAATTCGTGTATCACGGCAATACGTGAATGTAGAAATTCGTGTTTTTACGGCAATACGTGAATGTAACAATTCGTGTATTACGGCATTACGTGAATGTAGGAATTCGTGTATTACGACAATACGTGAATGTAGGAATTCGTGTATTACGGCAATACGTGAATGTAGGAATTCGTGTATCACGGCATTACGTGAATGTAGGAATTCGTGTATTACGGCATTACGTGAATGTAGGAATTCGTGTATTACGGCAATACGTGAATGTAGGAATTCGTGTATTACGGCAATACGTGAATGTAGGAATTCGTGTATTACGACAATACGTGAATGTAGGAATTCGTGTATTACGGCAATACGTGAATGTAGGAATTCGTGTATTACGGCATTACGTGAATGTAGAAATTCGTGTATTACGGCAATACGTGAATGTAGGAATTCGTGTATTACGGCAATACGTGAATGTAGGAATTCGTGTATTACGGCATTACGTGAATGTAACAATTCGTGTATTACGGCATTACGTGAATGTAGGAATTCGTGTATTACGACAATACGTGAATGTAGGAATTCGTGTATTACGGCAATACGTGAATGTAGGAATTCGTGTATTACGACAATACGTGAATGTAGAAATTCGTGTATTACGGCAATACGTGAATGTAGGAATTCGTGTATTACGACAATACGTGAATGTAGGAATTCGTGTATTACGACAATACGTGAATGTAGGAATTCGTGTATTACGACAATACGTGAATGTAGGAATTCGTGTATTACGGCAATACGTGAATGTAGGAATTCGTGTATTACGGCAATACGTGAATGTAGGAATTCGTGTATTACGGCAATACGTGAATGTAGGAATTCGTGTATTACGGCAATACGTGAATGTAGGAATTCGTGTATTACGACAATACGTGAATGTAGGAATTCGTGTATTACGGCATTACGTGAATGTAGAAATTCGTGTATTACGGCAATACGTGAATGTAGAAATTCGTGTATTACGGCAATACGTGAATGTAGGAATTCGTGTATTACGACAATACGTGAATGTAGGAATTCGTGTATTACGACAATACGTGAATGTAGGAATTCGTGTATTACGACATTACGTCAATGTAGAAAGTCGTGTATTACGGCATGTATACGTGAATGTAAGAATTAGTTTATTACGGTATACGTGATTGTAGAAATTCGTGTATTACGGCATACTTGAATGTATGAATTCGTGTTACGGCAAACGTGAATGTAGAAATTCGTGCATTACGACACATATGAGTGTAGTTTGAATTCGTGTATTACGGCATACATGAATGTAGAAATTCGTGTATTACGGCATACGTGAATGTATAAATTCGCGTATTACGGCATACGTGAATGTAAAAATTCGTGTATTACGGCATACGTAAAAGTAGGAATTCGTGCATTACGACACATGTGAGTGTAGTTTAAATGTTTGTATTACGGCATACGTGAATGTAGAAATTCGTGTATTACGGCATACGTGAATGTAGAAATTCGTGTAATACGGCATAAGTGAATGTAAAAATACGTATATTACGGCATAAGTGAATGTTAAAATTCGTTGTTACGGCATACGTGAATGTAGAAAGTCGTGTATTACGGCATACGTGAATGTAGAAATTAGTGTATTACGCTATACGTAAATGTAGAAATTAGTGTATTACAGCATACGTAAATGTAGAAATTAGTGTATTACGGCATACGTGAATGTAGAAATTAGTGTATTACGGCATACGTGAATGTAGAAATTCGTATATTACGGCATACGTGAATGTAGGAATTCGTGTATTTCGGCATACGTGAATGTAGAAATTAGTGTATTACGGCATACGTCAATGTAAAACTTCGTATATTACGGCATACGTGAATATGGAAATTCGTGTATTACGGCATACGTGAATGTAGGAATTCGTGTATTACGGCATACGTGAATGTAGAAATTCGTGTATTACGGCATTATGTGAATGTAGGAATTCGTGTATTACAGCTTACGTTAATGTAGAAATTCGTGTATAACGGCATACGTGAATGTAAAAAATCGTGTATTACGGCATACGTGAATGTAGTAATACTTGGATTACGGCATACGTGAATGTAGAAATTCGTGTATTACGGCATAATATGTGAATGTAGAAATTCGTGTACTACGGCCTAATACGTGAATTTAGAAATTCGTGTAATACGGCATACGTGAATGTAAAAATACGTATATTACGGCATACGTGAATGTTAAAATTCGTTGTTACGGCATACAATGATGTTTTAAATAGTGTATTACACTACACATAAATGCTATTTTAACTCGTTTATAACGACACACATGAATGTTCCTTCAAGTCGCATGTTACTGCAAACGTGAAAGTAGCTTTAGGTCGTATATTAGGCCAAACTTTAATTTTGTTTAATTTCGTGTAAAATGAAATATTTGAATGTTGATTAAGTCGCGTATGAAGTCATACATGAACGTTGTTTAAACTCGTGTATTATAACATATGTGAAAGTAGCTTAACGTCGTGTATTATAACATAGGTTAAGTAGTTTCCAGTCGTGTTTTACGGCGTACGGAAACGTTGTTTTAATTCGTGTATTATGGACTAAGTGAATGTTGTTTTAAGTCGCATATAAGGGCATACGTGATTCTAGAACATGTTGGATTACAGCATACATGCAGGTTCCTCAAAGTAGTGTTTAACATCATACGTGAATGTTAAATCGTGCATTACACCATACGTTAGTGTAGAGTCGTTTTTACGTCATATGTGAAAGTAGTTTCCAGTCGAATATTAGGAAAGCGTGAATATGGTTTAAAGTCTAGTATTATGACACACGTTAATATAGTTTCAAAGCGTTCATTAGGGCATACGTGAATGTTATTTAAAGTCGTGTATTATGGCATATGTAAATGTTGTTTTAGTCTTGTATTAAGGCATACGTAAATGTTGCTTAAATTCGTGTATATCGTTATACGTGAATGTTGTTTAAATTCGTGTATAACGATAAAAGTAAATTATGTTTAAATTCGTGTATAGCGATATACGTGAATGTTGTTTAATTCGTGTATAACGAAATAAGTGAATGTTGTTTAAATTCGTGTATTAAGGCATATGTAAATGTTGTTTTAGTCTTGCATTAAGGCATACATAAATGTTGTTTAAAATTGTGTATAACGTTATACGTAAATGTTGTTTACATTTGTGTATAACGATATACGTGAACGTTATACGTGAATGGTGTTTAAATTCGTGTATAACGATATACGTAAATGTTGTTTAAATTCGTGTATAACGTATACGTGAATGTTGTTTAAATTCGTGTATAACGATATACGTTAATGTTGTTTAAATTCGTGTATAACGATATACGTAAATGTTGTTTAAATTTGTGTATAGCGATATACGTGAATGTTGTTTAGATTCGTGTATAACGTTATACGTGAATGTCGTTTAAATTCGTGTATAACGATATACGTGAATGTTGTTTAGATTCGTGAATTACGAGCTATGTGAAAGTAGTTTCTTTGTTAACGGTTTACATGAACATTACACAAATTAGATTACTTTCCATGTAAATCATCAAGTTTCGACTCTCAATTGTCATACTTTCTAAGGTTTTACAGATAGAACACCCTTTATCATTGAACAGAGTTTTCTCTAAGCTTTAAATTAATCCAAAGAAAATGGGTGTGTCATGTATTATCCAAGACATAATTCACTCCGCGAAGATCGTTACCGTCATTTTGAACAAATTCGGGCTGGGACGAAGCTTTTTTTGCTCACACATTCTACTTTCAAACAAGGTCAAAATACTAAAAATTATCAAATCAAACATTTCCAGTGCATCCTATACATATTTAAAATGATTTTAAATTCAATGACATACATTCAATGCAATTTGGCGAAGGTATAAACTCATTTCTATGAACACAAATGTATGCTAGGGACTATCAGCATGGCCGCGGATGTATTTGACGTAATTTGACCTAAAGACGTGTATTACGACAAGTGTGAAAGTAGTTTCAAGTCGTGCATTTCAGCATACGCAATACGGTTTAAAGTTATGTATTACGGCACACGTGAATGCTATTTAAAGTCGGGTTTTATGTCATCTGTCAATTTTCTTTCCGTGTATTACGGCATAGGTGAATGTTGTTCAAATTCGTGTATTCCGGCATACGTGAATGTAGAAATTCGTGGATAACGACATGTCGATGGCTTGGCGTGAAACGGTTGTAACTAAAAACCTATTTTGAAAACACTAGTTTAGGGGCCATTTTGACCATTTTGTAAACAGTGCAATAGCACCTAAATTTCCCTTGTTTACCAAGAAAAAGTGATTTAACGCTTATAAAGACTTTATGGCGAGGTGATTGACTTTGGTAAACAAATACCAATTTTAGTTACAACCATTTCACGCCAAGCCCTCGATATGTGAAAGTATTGCAGTTAACGTTAATGTTACCTAATGACGTGTATAACGACATCGTCAACAATAGTTTTAAGGTGTGTATTACGCAATACGCAAAACAGTTAACAGTGTTGCATTACGATTCAATTCAATTCAATTCAATTGTATTCAATTGTATTCAGGCAAGTCAGCACATCAGTACCATTGGCCATTTACAAGTATATACACGTGAAGAATATGGCTCAATGACGTAAAATACATTACATTTACATGATTTATATTACGACATACGTGAATGTGGTCTTATGTACCGTACGGCGGCATACATAATTATATATATTTGTTGGAATGTGACAAGTTAGAGCAGACATCGTAATGATATTTACATTTTCAAAGAAATATAACGGTTCTGCAATGTGTACGTACATATTTGTATCTTATTTGGAATTGCAGATAAGATAGGAGCTAATGACGTGTCTCCATTACATTTCGAGATGAGTTTATGTATCGGGTGATGAGTTTATGTATCGCGTGATGAGTTTATGTATCGCGTGATGAGTTTAATTGATAGATGTAGCCATTACTGTCAAATGTGACGTTACGTATTATACACGGCTTAATAATTTGTTTTCCCCTAATAAAACCTCATTTCAGCATATTGATAGTAACAATGCCGGTGTAACATTCGTTTACACCATTATAAAAACTAGAAAAGTGTAGATCAACTTCACCTTCACTGGCCATGCGTTCAATAGAAGAGTATCGTGTAACACAATTGTTCAGTTTGTGCGTCTCTCTTTTAGTTAGAGGGAAAAGGGGGCGAATCTTTCTTGACAACAGCCTAAGTTTCAGCGAATCGGCATACGGTTTTATGTTAAATAGAACCTTCGTAGTTTCTATTAAAAGCCGTCATGACATACGTCCTTCTTTTATCAACGTCAGGTGAACAATGCTATTCTTCCATCTACGTTTCGGTCCCATTAAGACATATGGACCCCTGCCTAAAGAACACCTATATACATAGGGATCACATCCCCGTCGTCTGTACATCCACCTCTTGATCTGTCTGCCTGTATGTCAATCTGACTGTTAAACTTTGCTTTCATTGATTAGGTGTCTAGTTCTGTTTCGGGGATTCACGTAAATGTGTTCGACTGTCACACAGAATGCGGAGAATGAAACTATACAAGGAACACAACTGTAGAGTGCCTTATTTTTGGACGGTACTTCTAAGGTAACGTCTATAGTGGTGTGCATTTCGAAAAATCATATAACAATTGTCTCTCCCATTATAAATAGAATTAGAGAGTAAAACTGAGAACCAAACTCAGGATGTCTTTGCTTAACCCTAAACATAAAAAAGTAGTGCCATGCATTAGTCAATAGATCTGCATTTTGAAAACTATTGGTGAATCAAGATATCTGAAATTATAATCTGAAATTATAATTTAATTCTGAGAAGACAGCTTTACTAGTTGAAGTAATACGTGTACATTTTTCCTACTACACACAATGTATACATACATCCAACGTTGTTTACATTGTTTAAATGCTTCAAAACATATCTTTTGTTTACGAAATGTTTTTGTTATTTATGTTTTATCTTATAATTTTCTTTTATTTTGTTGACCAGAACTTATTTCGAAGATTTTAAGAATTACTGAAATACTGTAGAGCCATTTCTTTTATAAATAACAAACATCAATATCGTCTTAAGATTGTCTTTTAATATAAATCGTACTAATGCAATTTGTTGATCTCGCCTAACATTTTCATAAGCCAATCAGAACGTTGTTTACATTTTTTCGGGTGCATTGAAATTCCGAAATGGACCAAAATGGACAGGAATGGACAATGGAAATACCGGAATCATTTACCTGTTGATCAGAAGTGATTTGGTGGAAGTTTTGTATTATTAACAATATGCCCACCGCTTTGATGTTAAAAATGAGCTCCTAACTAATTATCTAACTAATCAATTCATTACAGTGATTGTAATGAACGACAACTCTGCGATGACAAATGTTATCTCCCATATCCAGTGAAGAAATCGGCAACTTCTTTTCAAAAGGAAAGTAGAAATCTGATGCAGCGTTGACGAGCTGCCGTCAGTCAGATTGTTTTGTGGAGAAACGACACATAAAGTTTTATATTGAGGAAGAGTAACAGGAAAGAAATGTGTGCACGCCTACAATGTTCATTTAGCCATCAAGATCCTCAAACGGTCGAGGTACATTACAGCTCACGTGGAAAACGCATCGTCCGCAAGCCACCGCGGACAAATCTCAACGCGGACAATTATTTTGGTCGGCGAAGGTGGGTGGAAGTCCACCCATCACCGCGATTTAATTTTATGTACCATCGCGGACGCAACAAGATAACCCCAGGGGGTTAATACAACCGATAATCGTGGATTTGCGGTGGAACCATCGCGGAATCGCGGTGACATTTCTTTGACTAGATAAGCTTTTTCTCGCCGTTTTGCTGGGATTTTTTTTTCTTTCATTACAGTACGAATAAATGTTGTTGAAGAGGACAATGATTATAAATCAGTACTAACTATAAAGCAGCATATATGCGCAACAACTCAATTTATTTTAAATTTGTAAATACAATTACCCTAAACTTGATATATTCCGTAAACGATACAACTACGTGCTAATAAAACTGTTAATTCTGCCTGAAAGATGTGTAGCTTACTTTAAATCTCACTAATAAATGACGTAATTCCATTGTCAATCACCAGAATTACCAATGCATTGTTCATTCTTAATCGCCTATAAACAAAGAAGTGTGAAGCGCCCATGTTAGTCCCGGATTTAATTAAACAACCAAAAACTAATTATCTGAATTGAAAGAGATTACGAAGTCTCATTAATTGGCATGTTTTACTCATAAAAATAAGGTGACGCAAACAAATTAGAGAGTTTCTCTCATCTATACATGTTTTCATACAAATTAAGCAATTATTTTCGGGGGCGGACACTTGAATCCATTACGCTATATAATCTGATTTGATGACGATTTACTCTTGTCTTCAACTTGCGTATGTCAATTGAAATTCAGTGTTCACATTTAAAAGAGATATTTTGTGCGCTAGTTTTGTGAATTGTAAGTGCTTTTTTTCGTGTCAAAGAACAATGTCTTTAAGACAGTTATCTAAGCAGCACTCATTCTTTCTGGTACGTTACGATATTGATGGAAATTTTCAAGTGAGAAGCAGAGGATTCATTAAGGATACAGATAAGGTAATTTAACGTTTCTCACATAATTTATCCCTTTCCCACATACACAAATATCTGCAGCAGACGACTTTAAAAATGTCTACTCAAAACTATGGAAAATCGTTATTGTTGTAGTTATAATTACTGAAAAAAATGAAAGCAATGTTTTCAAAAGTCGTCTACTGCATATGCGTCAAAATACATCTATAGGTGGGAAAGGGTTAACAACTGGTCTTCATAACACTTCAATATTCGAACCTGATTATACTTGAGGTTACTTTCGGTGTTCCATTTTGCTGATCGGTGTGCGCTTTTTTTTATATTTTATATGAGTCAGTGCATCAATATCAACAATTGGCACACATAAAACTTACATTCAAGTACATGTACTGTATATACAAAATTCAAAGATATATATATACAATGTACATGTATTGTAATTTGACAATATTTCTCTCTTACTAAAAAATGTGAGATAATCATATGTACGATATGGACGCACCTTAAACGTATATCCGATGTCCGCCATTTTCTATTACGAAACTTGACCTTATCGTAAACAAATACAATCTTCCACTGTTTTTCGAATAATTTGGTGAATGGAATGAATTTTAGCAAGTTGGGTCATTAAATAATTGCTATTCGTCAATAAACGTGTACTTGTACATAATCGAAAAAAACAATTATTTTGTATTATGATTATAGTTGAGGTGAATTCAAATAGTTAAAAAAAAATGCAAACTGTCAGTACGATTTTTTCTCTTCAAGTTTTATTTACCTCTAGATTGCACCGTATATCGTAAGCGAAGCTTAATCGTGAGATATACACAAACTCGATAACATATACGTAAACAATGTTATAATTTGAAAAATGAGCATCAAAATATACAAATATGGAACACCTTATTATTTTTAGTCAGATTTTCACCTGTCTCTGGATCAATATGTCGAAATTTTAATCTCAAAATCAGTTTATATCATGTTGGCAATCAACGCCTGATTGGCTGCTATTTTATGACTGCTACTTAAAGTAAACAATGACACACGCTAGCCGATTATGTAACAGTCCTATTACATTGTATACAGTACACAGCGTTTAACACATATTGTTAAGACAAACAGACATACTAGAAAACTATGACACGCAACAAGATTTACGCAATAAGTATAAGGTGTGTTCCCGGAACGCCTACTCGACTTAAAGTGTATTAGGGAATTAGGGGGCCTTGTAAAGGGTAAACAAGAGAAAGTTGATGCAACGCATCAATGTCGCCTGATATCCATAGTGCAGTTATGCATAACACTAACATTATAGTAGTTGAATAAACAGTTATCAACTGAGGGGCATATTGGAACATCAGGGGATGGGGTCAAGTGAAAATGTATCATAACTTTGTATTGTTTTGTCAACGAAGTGAATGATCATTTTACCTTTCCCCTATTAAAGTCAACATTGGACACCTTTGCAGCAATCTACTTTTAAAACAATGAGAAAAGGGTTTATGCACGGAAGACATGAGTTTTCTCTTTTTCTCAAAATGATATTAGCTTGGCATCCTAATTATATCATACTTTAACAAATGTTGAAATTTAGTCCAATATTTATAAATTAGACCACCTTGATATAATATCAACTAAACAGTTAAATCTCGTTGAAATTGTATAATTTAAACTTAATTTCGAACATAAACTGAGCCCTACAACATGTTAATTTATTTTAATTCTTTCCTTCCTTTTTTATAATGAAAATAACAAACTACTCAATTATATTATGATGAGCGCCCTTGTGTCAATGATGCATAACAATATGCAGATCGGAAGCAGCCATTAGGGAATTAAATGACACATTTAAAATTGTCAATGACCAAATAATTTTGTACGAAAGACCCGATTCTTTCTTATTCGCAGAGGTGTCGTTCTTGAAACTCTCTTTATAGGCAGAGAGTGTTCGTTCAAAGTAATTTTTCTATTAAAACCAGTTTTATCTCGGTTTGTTCTTTTCTGCATTTGTTTCGAACCAAATAGATATTTTAAATCACCTATAATTTATTATTTTTAAGTGAGTGTAAAGAGCGGCTCTCTGCAAAGAAGATTGATCTACGCGGTTGGTATTCGCGAGTCACGCGATCAACAGTTTTAGCTTAGAAACAGTTCATATTTTAGATATACATGGATAAAAGTTAAAATTGCTATTAAAGGGAGAATTATTCGACGTCATTTTCATCTCGAACAGTCTGCTGCAAGCGGTTAACGGCTGCAAGCAGGTGCGCGTATGTAAACGTTACAAATTAGACTGTGCGACATAAAGGCTTGTAGTTATCGCATTTTGATTACATGTAGTATATAGTGTAAAATAAAGTATACCAGTCTAGCTAATAGGGACTGTCTTGTCTTCGTAAATAAAACAAACAAAACATAAATGCGAGTCAAAATAAAGAAACGGAAAATACCTAAAACATCGGAATATTTATTTCATTTTAGATGTGTCATTACTTAGTGTTTTTAAACAAACACAATTGTAATATGTTCAAGACATCTAAATGTGTTTTTTTCTAATAATAATCCCCCCTCCTATGTCATTTCCGAAAACCTATTAAAAATAGAAGGCGCGGGCTTCTGCCCGGCGACTAATTATAGATTTATTTTTTAGATGACTTTGGAACTCTTTATTCGAGTAAATTTTGTAAATACAATTATCATGTTTTATGTTCTTACATCCGTTATTAATTTGTAATTAATTTGTTATAAACGTGTAGCACAAACAAATTGGCATTCAAACACACACAATATTTGCCTTTTAAGTTAAAGCTTTATGTTCTTACAGTTTGATAGCTATTAATTAATTAATTTCAAACTGTCATAATATTTGTCTATCTTTAAGTTTAAGCATACTATTCTAGAAACTAATATCTATTGATCAAAGTTAAACTGTCAGAATCTTCTGGTTTCAAGGGCAATGATCAAGATGTGGAAATCTTTCTCATGTTCAACCATGGACAATTAAACCAATTTCAAGTGCAGGCGAGAATCAAACTTATGCCTACAGAATAAACACCCTAACCTGTTGCCTTTTTAGATAGTGTACCACTTGAAATTGTTGTGGGTAAAGTAGCTTTCGCTTTTAACATGAGAGATAGATAGATAGATATTGTATTGACTTCAACTATACATAGTTTTTCATCATACAATATAAGTATAAATAAATAAATTGCATGGCTCCTTTTCAACAATACGTTTCAATTACAATTCATCCAAATACCATTTCTTTCAACTGTATACATTTGGAAGTGTTTAAATTAAGATTGAAGCGTAATACATACAAAATAATATTGTTTGTTTATAAAAGAAATAATCTGACCATGTTCAATTATCTTGTCATAATGATAATCAATTAATTCCACTTAAATCTATCACTTATAACTGCCCTTTAAAAGGCTCCCTAATCCTCAATTTTGACCAGATAGAGATTAAATCGAGTAGGGAACAAACCAAGTATAATCCGGACTAATTGAGAAAAAAAAAATACATATACATGTTTAGACTTTCGGACTAATGAAACGGATTTTATGTGTACGCGAATTTCCATATTAACGGAGAAATAAGTAAGCATACACAATCCGTTGAATTTTATGTCCGGATCGCGAATTTTCCTGATGAACGGCGTCCGGTTTAACGAGGTTCGACTGTATATAAAGAAAGGGAAACTGTGTATTGATCCTTTACAAACCGGGAAAGGGAGAACATCAAGAGGAATAAGTAGCCAGCCAAAAGATACTGGAAAACCATAACGTTTAATTTAGTTCCTGTTGTAAGCGCAGTTTTATGAAAACATTAATCAACCCTTTCCCACATATAGACGTATTTTGTCGACTCTGCAGCAGACATTTTTGAACAATATTGTCACTAAAGGAGAAATTGCCCATAGTGACTAACTCAAATTGTCGCAATGTTTTCAACATTTTTCAATAGTTATACTTTCACGTACAGAGATTTTCACATTTTGTCTATATAATGTGCTAAGAGGTTTTCAAAGTAAAGGACTGAACTATCAGAATCTTATATACTTAACATCACAAAAATATACAATGTATATTGAAAATCTCAATTATTATGTGTCTATTGACTGTCAGTGTCAGTGTTATCCTATTTTGTTTGTTATTTCAGATTAACTCTTTGTGCCTTATTGGAGAACATGGACTAAACAGTTGGCCTTCAAAAGAGATGGAAAACATTGAGATTGAAAGTTTAATGAACTTTTCTCAAGTGAGAGAATCACAACTCTAAAATTTAACTTTAGGAACTTATCAATGAAAAGTGAGATCATATATACAATACAACATGGATAAAGAGTTTATATCGATCATCATAAGGGATAGTTCTAACCTAGATTAAAACACAACAGAAACGTTTAGCAGTTTAAACTTTGCCTTATATAAGACGATATTAATAATAAAGGAGGTATATATATAGTTTGCATTGGACCTTTGAGACATGACCTTTAAAACAAGATTCACATAAACCACATTTAGCAAGGTTCAAGCACTTAAAGAAATAGATAAATGCTACATTAACTTTAATATGTTTTATCTATTAAATTTAATGATTGAGTTATAATGATTCATTTGGAGGTAACATGGCTCGCAAGTCAAATTCTATTTATTCCTGTGTGTTATAAATGTTAGAGAGAAGTAAGTTTAGAGCTGGAGAAAATATGTGCATATGGAGCTTAACAACTGATTCAACAGATTATTACACTGACATTAACCCTTTCCCAGACATTTTGATGCATCTACAGCAAACGATGTTTGTAAACATTGTGGTAAAAGGAGAAATTGCAGATAATGAGCACTTTCTCCTTTTATCTCAATGTTTTCAACTCCATCCAGTTATAACATTTCCCTATATAGTGATTTTCCTTATTTAAGCCCAGATATAATGTTATCTACTGCCGATTTAAGGGTTAATTATAGTTTAATAGTTGATCGAAATATGTTAATTATTTAAATCTGATAATTGCTTTCTCTGTCTAGACACCAGAGAGTACTGGTACATAAGAAGTAATTTTACAATGAAATTATTGATTACAAAAGGAAAAAGCACATTATGAGTTTTAACTTCTTACAAAATGATTTAATTCATTTCCTTTTGGAATTTAACTGCTGCATATATACATACACAGGTCAGTTTACTATATCTTTCTATGTATATTTTCCTTGAGTCAAGTTGTCATGTATTCATCATGCAACAGAATTTACATGGACAAAATATGTCCCCAATTGTTCAATTGTTATACATGGTGAAGGGAAAAAAAGTTTGAAACTTTAAACACAACTGTACATTTTGACCAGTTGATTTTTCTGCAAACTTCAAGGATTGGAAAAAATATTTGAATTGAAACAATATCCAAGGCAACAAATTTAGATTTTTTTTTTTTAAAAACTTGACCCACATATAACATATCTACAGCAGACAACTTTGAAAATGTATTCGCGACGATATTGAAAATCTCTATAATCAAGGTAGAACTAATATACGGATCAATGTTTATTTTGCTTCAATGTGTTATAAAAGAAATTTGTAGCAGATGGGTATGCTTTTTGGAATGCGTTAAAAGGCCTGAATATGAAAAACATAAAGGAAAATGCTTTCAAAATATAACTAAGACTTTGACAGAATTTAGAATTTTTTTGAAAAGGAGAAATGGCTTATCATGAGCAATGACTGTTTTCTAACTATGGTTTTAGTAGTTGAATAATGCTTCAGAGTTTTAAATATTAAGAGTAATAATTGTATACATGTATGCTTTTATTATTTCATGCCAGGGCACATGGTCCTACTTTCAATCGTTGTTCACTATCTAGAAGTTCACTTTGGTACAGAATGTTTCCTATCCTTTTACCGGTTAGTCATTAAGGGATCATAACATGATGGATAGGTGTGATGTTGTTGCGATATAACTGAAGTTCTATTGAACACGGCATGAACCCAAAATAATGCTAGAAGAATATTTGAGAGATATAATTGTCTTTTGTTGAACCATAGTCATATGATGATAATTTGACTGTTTGTAGGTCACATGTGCGCTTATCTCACTATGTATAGAGCTCTATATGCACTCTCACTATGTATAGAGCTATATGCATGCATTCTTATTTCCGAATTGTGTTGACATATGTTGACATATTTATGCTTTCCTTCGTAAAGTTGTCTTTGGATACTTTTAGCAGAAGACAATATGTTTATGATTGGAATTGTATAAGTTTCAAACCCATTGGAAACTTATACAAAATCATATGTATTACGTTTTAAACCGATTCTGTTTTAATCTTATTTAACCAAGTTCCACTCGTCAGGTTATTCGGATTGATCCAAACACTGTTTAAGGAAGTCCACTTCACTCCAGGTGTAAAATAATAGTGATTACATAGGCACAGGTGTCGTTTCGGAACTTGAATAAAGATGGCGCTATTTATTGCGATTTTTTTTCCAGTGGAATGTGACTTCCGTGAATGAGTGACCGGGGCATTATACCGAGGACATTTCTGGACTATGTTTTAACTTTAATGACTCTCTTTCTTGTGGGGACAAGATCAATTAATTCTTAAATAATTGTGGAATAATAACAGCTTAGTTGAATTATATTCCCCCATTCAACATCTTATTCTAAAAACTTCCTTTTATGCAGTCAGAATTGATCGAAAATAAACAAAAATGATACGCATTTCTTGAATAAACATTGAGTATCCGTAATTGTCATTGAGTTTCGTTAGCCATTGATTTATAATTGGATGTCTTCCCTGTCCATTTTGGAGGTATGTTTACAGTTTTCGTACGTAAAAGCGCCTTATAGGTCTGTTTTCCGAAAGGTTATGAGAAAGTGAAATCAGACTTTAATTGTTTCCACTACCAAGTCGGGCTAATTTCTTCGAATTCTTTACTAGCCCAACAAAAATCTTCTAGTTTTTTACGGTCGGACTATTATTTCGACCGCTGCTTTCTGATGCCACAGCAAGTTCTCCGTAGAAAATAAATATACTGAGCAATTTCTTATTTTGCCACACCCCAATCGTTGCACGACGGTCATGGTGGTGTGCCCCTGGGCAAGGCACATTTTCTAGCCAAGTAATGGTTTGTTTACCAAGAAATCGCGAATATGTGAACTGTCGCCATGCTATTACCGAAATAATGTTGAAAACGGCGTAAAACCCAATAAATCAAATGTTTTGCCACACTAATTCAAAAAGTCGTCTGCTGCAGAGGTTCGATTTGTGGGTAAGGGTTGATATCTCTGGTTAATATTTCTAAATATTTCAGAATAGAATAGAAAATATTGGGTAAAATGGAGACTTTGCTCTCTATGAGCAATGTCTCTCTTTATCACAATGTTTTCAAAAGTTGTCTGCTGCAGATCCATCTGCAAGTAAGAATGCTATTAAAATATCACACCAATAAAAGTTTGACAAAGTGCGTTGTCGTCAGCATTCGTTACTCATTCGTCGAGCGCACTAGACCACTGCTATGCATTTGTTGTCATTCGATGTGTAAGTCGGGATTGTTGTGCATGCGCATACACGTGCGTGGAGCTCGACGCATGAATGTACACACCAGAACGACGCTTGTGCAGACCTAATGTGCTTCTGACGCGTATCCAGCGAATATGGGCGTTCTGAACGAGTCTCTAGCGCGCCCAGCGTTCTTCTAGCGTGTCTTCTAGCGTGTTCCTATCGTGTACCTGGCGTGTACGCAGCGTGCAGCCATGGGGTATATAAATGGGTGCCACCCCATCTTCTCACCATATCTCCTCTGTCCGTCATTGGTGATAACGGGTTCCTGCTGATCAAATCTAGAAGAACCATCTCAGAGGATGGAGAATCCGGACAGGCTGCGACTACAATTCGAATTGCCGGTTCTCCAACATCAACAGACCCTCAAGGAACTGGCACTTAACCAAGTCCATGTTATCAGTAAAAGAAAAAAGAGAAAAGGTTCTTGGTCCGACCGATAATCGGTATGCCTGAATAATCGGTTTGGCCTGTATGTTCAGCTACCTGTGGAACTCAGTAACGAAGACCATGCAGCCTTCAATAACTTCGACGAGCTGCTAAACAGAGTCGGTCCGAAGACCACCAAGTAGAAAACAACATACAAAGAGGCCTTGGACCCTGGCCTGAAGCTTTCCCTCACTCTGCGGCATCTTGCCTTTGGAACCAAGTATCACTGAATGTCCCGTGGGTTGGGCGTGGGTGGGGGAGGGGGGGGGGGGCTCACAGCATTATATCTCTGTTCATCCAAAAAAGATGTGCCAGGCCATTATCGATGAGTACAAGGATGAGGTGATGAAGTGTCCCACCACTCCGGAGGAGTTCATGGAGAGTTGGAACTTCCCCCATACCTGTGGTGCACTTGATGGCAAGAACGTCATCTGCAAGTGTCCTCCAAGTGACCGCTGTCGTTTGCTAGCTGTGCGTTGAGCGCGCGGTGCATGCGCAGTGCTTGCGCGGGGTGTTCGTTCCGCGTGCTAGCAATATGCTGTGCATTCGTTTAACAAGTGCCTCCGGTATACGCACTTAAGCGTCATATACTAGCGCTAGCAACACGATGTGCATTCGTTTTCAACTTGCTAGAATGTTCATAATCCTTGTAAAAGTTGGGCGCACAACAACGCACTGATAGTATTTCAAATGTTTCATTCATTTTCAATGCGCGGGCCGTGCGTCAGGTATGTGTGACCGATCCTTTACCTAGAATAAGTGGAATTTATTTTACTTATTTGACTTTTGCTTATGTTTGCATTCGTAATTCAGTCTAGATTTGTTTGCACTATCTTTTTGGCGTACTGAATTGGTAGAAATTGTGTTCTCAGTCATTTACCATCACGTGTCTTTAAACTATTACATGTAGAAAGGATAATTGCTATGCAACTCTACCAAACATGGTAATAGTGGATTCTCTCGTTGCCGCTCGGAGTTGTTGGGTTACCAGCGTGTGTATACCACGTGACTTGTACATCACGAATGCTACGGTCGACAGAAATATATTTCTTCGGTTTAGAAGTAAAAACAAAGGTAACTTTTTTATTTCTTCATCTTTTTTAATGAAACATGGCGCAGTCTACGCAGCTTCCAGAGCCCTACATGTATCTTCGGTTGTTCAATGGAGTTTGATTAGTAGTTTAGTTTCTTCAAACACTTCGATGAACTTTTTCTCATAATTGATTGATATTATCGACAGCCGGAGCATTATCAAAACTGGATTTTGAGAACAGGTTCGCGTTTGAAAAAACTAGTCCACCAATCAAACTCCTGTAAAACACCGGAGATAGGACATTGTAAGCGGCGTAGACTGCGCCATGTTTCATTAAAAAGGGTGAAGAAATAAAAAAGTTACCATTGTTTAAACATTCTTATCAAGAGCAATTATTGCTGTCTCACCATGCAAATATGACGTCAAAAGTCACGTGGTATATACACACTGATTACGGCTGACGTGTCGAGGTCAGAATAACTATTAGCTGTAGCACTGGTAAATAACCAAAGAAATACGACAATAAAACTGGAATATTGTGGAAAGCGGCGTAAAACACCATTCAAACAAACAAAGCAAAACAAATCATTATTTGATAAATACCACCTCTGGTGTTTTACCAGAAAATCTCTGAAAGTTTAATCACGTGATTAACCTGTCAATACGATGTTACAGACAAACAAGCACGCTTCCGGAAATTGCAATGAATTATCGGGATTTTCCTGCGATGTCTTGGCAAGCAAATTAGTACCAAATTGTTTATGGTAACGGAAATTAGTTCTAAATAAACGCAAACTGGTAATGGTGTGTGTATATATCAGTGTCTAGCTGGTGTGACACTAACTAGTACATAGCGTGCGTGGCAGAACCCCACGCTATACAATACACACATACTTCATAAAAACAACGTTTTACAACGGCGGTATCGAATACGTCTAGGAAATATACATGAATTGATTCTAAGATGATTTAGTATATAGGTCTGTACCATATACTACGTTTAAAAATGTATTTGCTTATTAGTTTAACCTAAACTTGTTTTATTGACCATATGTATACAGGTTACATACCATTAACAAACTCATATAAAATAACTGTGGATTGTATAAAAAGATGACATTTTCTCCCTCTATCTCTTTCTCTGTTTCTGTCTGTCTGTCTGTCTATGTCTGTCTCTCTCTGTCTCTCTGTCTCTCTGTCTCTCTGTCTCTCTCTGTCTGTCTCTCTCTGTCTGTCTCTCTCTGTCTGTCTGTCTCTGTCTGTCTGTCTCTCTCTCTCTCTGTCTCACTCTCTCTCTGTCTCTCTGTCTCTCTCTCTCTCTGTCTCTCTGTCTCTGTCTCACTCTCTCTCTGTCTCTCTGTCTCTCTCTCTCTCTCTCTCTGTCTCTCTCTCTCCTCTCTCTCTCTCTCTCTCTCTCTCTCTCTCTCTCTCTCTCTCTCTCTCTCTCTCTCTCTCTCTCTCTATCTCTCTCCCTCCCTCTCTGAAAACTCGATCTTGAACCCAATATCATTTATGTAACCATCGTTTTATACATCCCACCATCCATCGAATCAATTATTCCATCCATCTATCAATTAATCCATGAACCCATATATGCATCAATATAATCATAATTCGTTCATTTTCATCATACATAATAACAATATTAACATTGCATGATGATCATGTTGAGCTATTGACGAAAGTCTGAGTGTCAAAAATGGTTTGCTGAATTTGATAGATTATTTATATGTATCAACTAGTGTTTTTATTATCTTAATTTATTTCCTGATTTCTGCAATTTTAACCCTTTCCCAGCAGACGACTTTTGAATACATTTTGGCCAAAGAAGAGCTGCTCGGAATAAGCAATTTCTACTTTTACTACAATATTGTAAACTCTTTTCAGTATTCAACTATTCATTTCTATAGATTTTTCGTATCTTTTCCCAGATGGTTTCAGTCGTCTGCTGTAGATTTTGTTGTACATGTATGTCGGAAACGGTTAAACCAAATTTGTGTGTCGTGCACAATTCAGATCAGGACCAGTCTATATGGTTGTTTAGTCCATTTTTGATCTACGACGTTCAGTATTAATTAATTATTTCATAGAAGATTTCGCTATGACTTGAGTCACTGTTGATTTGTCCAGTGATAAACCAGTACTTCTTTAACAATTTGTTATTGTACTTTTAAACAGTTAAAAGTAAAATCCAAAATTCATGAGTGACAAGGAGGACTTGACGCTTGGTGTAAGGGAGTTATCGTTCCCCTTCACTAGAAAGGAGATACACTTAACGCATCCAATTATCGAGGTATAACCCTTGTTAACGTCATGGCGAAGATATTTTCCCTGGTATTAAGAAATAAAATTTACAAGTGGTGTGAATCGAAAAAAGTTTGTAATGAATCGCAATTTGGTTTTCGAGATAATCATAGCGTATTGTGTATATCTACTACATGCCATGATTCAAAATATGTTGAAAAAGAACTCTAAGTCTCGTGATTTAGAAAGTATCTTTCACATATGTGTTGGTATAAGTATGTACAGTTGGAAGTTATCATATTACCTAACAACGTCAACATACTTATTTCTGGGATAAAATTGATCTTTAATCAGTCGTGATTAATATAATTGTTTGATGGAGGAACATATATTATGAAACAAGAACCGCCGTCGGAGAGCAAAACACATGTGTTAATGAAAGTGATGTAATTTATTATCAAGTACTAAAAGTTATGTTAATATTAAATACTCTGTCAGTTGAATATGTTACTCGTGTAAAAATCTTTTTTTTGTGTTGTTGTTTTTTTACATATTTTACAATGCTAAGATGATGGTATACGCAAAATAACTATAATGAAAAGAAAGAGGACACAAGACATGTTTTAAATGCGATAACTGTGTTAATCATATAGATATCTTAAACATTCAAGCTGTTTTGTGAATGGCTAAATGAGATCTTTCCAAAGGTATTCACGAAATAGCAATATATTACAAGAATGGCGTTGCTAATAGTATCTCAAGTTAATCTTAGTAGATTACCTTCACTTAAACCAGGTGCATTTTCAGGTGAAGCTGTGGCTTATTTTAACTGACTTCTTGTAGTTTTCTCCTAATAATGGCAAATAGCTACACATTTTAGAAATGTTTTGGGTTAGTGTCAAATTGCTATGAAATCAATTAGTTTAAAAAAGAAAAGAGAAAATCATAAATTGTTGAGAAGTCTTCTAAACTGAGTCATTACAATATTGGGAATAAGTGTTTCTAGCTATACACATGGAATGCATTGATTCCCACCTTTCAAAAAAGTATGTGCATCTCATCGTTGATGAAGCTTAGAAAACATGTGACCCTGTTACCTCTCTAATATCTGTATAAACTGACAATGCAATGTTCTTTGCAAGGTGGTGTTATGATGGCTTTTGACTTAAGGATATAGTCGAATGAAGGTCCAGTTTGTCAATAGGTGATTCTAGTGTTCATTATGGTCCCGTTTTCCTTAATGATGTTAGTGAAGGTGTAAGTGAGAAAATTCCTCTAGGTATAAACTACCACATTGAATTCATTAAATACTGAGTAAGACTAATTCATATGGATCCTAACAGATATCCCAAATAATGCTATTTATCGCTTAAGTCGTTTGATGATATTGGTAGATTTAAATTGGTAACACAAGTTAAGGAATTTCTATCTATGTATGACTTCGGTTTTGTGTGACTTTCGCAATATATAGGTAATGAAATGCATTCCATAAAGCACGTTAATCAAAGATTAAAGACTTTTCCATTCAAATGTGGCATAATGATATAAATACTCCTCAATGTGTGATTTGTCCAAAACTGTTTAAACATTATTAAATGTAGAAAGGTATTTAAATTTAGACATTTCACCCTACTATAAACGTTTTCTGTCGCGTTTTAGATGCTCTATCCACAAACTTAACGTTGAACTTGGTCGTCATTAATATTGAAAGAGAATATCGAATTTGTGTATATTGCTTTATGCAAAAAGAAGCCGAATCAATCCAGTTGTTATTAAAAAAAGCCAAAAAAACTTTACATTTCAAGGCCTTTTGAAGAAATTTGATTGGGCAATTTACATCATTGCAATTTGAATGCAATATCCGTCGTTGGAATTGTGAGTTAACTCCAAAGGAAGCGCTACAACTCTTCGATACATTTGTGGGTTCACTATTGAACTATGAATTTCAGAGTTGAGGTGTAACAAAATCATAATCCCTCGGGGTTGAATTGTCATCAAGTAACCCAGGTGTTTATGGTGAGCTAGGCAGATATGCTCTTTTTATCAGCAGATACGTTTATATCACCAACTATTGGTTTAAACACCTGGCGAGTGTTAATATCATACTAAGAAATGTGTTTATTAAATAATTATAAGTTATGGGTGTAATAATTGGCATTCCGATGTTAAAACTAATTTATGGAAAACTGCATCCTTATATGCGTGGGAAAAACCATAAAGTGTCGACTACAAACAATTTCCAAAAGTATTTGAACAGTGACTTACTGATAACTACATACATACTTCATTGTCAAACATAGAATCAAATAGTAGAGTACTGACGCTTTATAAATAATGTTATTGTGAACCATACCTAAACTATATACGACTTAAAAAACTAAGGGCATATAATGTTATGTCAAAAATACGTTTATCTTCACACATTTTAAGAATTAAAACTGACCTGGGTCAAAATCGCATCGATAGACAGCTAAGCAAATGTAATATATATGTAACACTGTAGAGAGGAAGATGAATATCATTTCATTCTGGTGTGTAAAGAATACTCAGAAATTAGAATTAAATACATTAAGAAATACTATTATATCAAACCAAGTATGTTTAAATTATTTAAATTATTCGATTCAAAAAATGAGAAAAAAATATTAAGCTAATGCACTTACATGAAGGAAGCCTTCTCCCAAAGAAAGTTATTTTTTAATACTATAGAAAATAGCCGTGTTTAACGATTATAGAAAAATCCCTGCTGTCTGGTGCGTAAATACAGGTCACCTTTTTGTACAAAACATGTATATCTTAGAATTTGTAAAAAGCTATATCAATTGTTGTCATAAGTCATATAAACATCAATTGTATATCTGTATATCAAGGTTTCAATATGTGATACATATGGGAGTATATGTGTACTTCAATTATTGGGGCACGCATAAGATTAGGTACAAATTAGGTGCAATTATAACCATATGTCATTTCAGCTCGTGCCTGTGTGCGCAAGGTGACCATTGCATTTATAATAATGGTAAAAACGTGCATATACATGCGCCTGCTTTATTACACAATACACAATTTTGTAATTAAAAAAACGGTTTATTTAAATAAACAGGGAAACTTAAAGTTGGTTTCTGTCATATTTTATTAGTTTAGTATTTATACTATAACCACAGTAATCATGTTTATATGTGAGTGTGTGTGCTGGTGAGTGATTGCGGGAATGATTATGTGAATGTATCTGTAATATTATATGTACGTATTCAGGGCCGAAGGCCTAATTACGGAAAAAACTATTGTTTTGTATTGTATTGTTTTCCGTTTGAATTAATCTGTAGGTGATGTAGTTACACTTATAGATTTACAAGATTAGTATGGGTGAACATTTCACAATAGGTATATTCCTAAGGTCATAGTCACAATATATTATTTGTCCGTTTAAACAAATCTGGAGTAAAAAACAACCCCGCTAATTACAGAGGTATCTCTATTACTTCATCGAAGTATTATTAATACAAGACTATATTATTCGGCAGAGAATAACAATACAATTGATGAAGCACAATCTGGATTCAGACGCAATTATTCCACTGCAGATAATCTGTGTTCGTTACAAGCTATACTACAAAAGTACTTATCGAAAGAACGTGGTCGTTTTTACTGTTTAAAAAAACCCATAACAATTAATGTTCATATCACAGGTGTATACGGTAAATTTGAGCCTTAAATGTATACAGCTTACCCCTTTACCACTTTAATCCATGAACATTCAATTCACAACGACAACACATTTAAAAAATCGTCAACCATTTTAGTTTCGCCAACACTCGGTTAATAAACTAAACGGTAAAAAGATTAAATGAAACATTGCCACAACTCCATTTGCGTTTTGTGTGAATAAGATCTGTAACTATTTGGTTAAATATCTCCATTTCGTTCAGTATCCATTTCGTTAAATATCCATTAAATAAAAGCGACGATCCATGATTAATGTAGGTCAAGATTTTAAGAGATGCATTAATGAGGGATAACAACACACAACAACGTGAGTAAGATCCTTTTTGTCTTCTTTTTCAGTAGATAAATGGTTAAATTTTGTCCACTACGTTTATTTTGGTGTGAAATACATTGCGTAACGAGATTCGAGCGGTGAAACGTCGCCAAAAATTCCGAACAAATTCATGGTCGGAAATTTGCTAAAGAAAACATGAACAATATAGTAAGATCTCTAAGATAACTGTATTTTAACAAGATCATCCATGATGCTAATTCTCTCATTTGGTTCTGACTGTACTTTGTCATGGGGGTATCTAGACATAGCATATTTGTCCTTGGGTTAAATTTAACCGTAGGTTATTTTCTGTTGTTCATCGCTTGGTTAAATTTAACCAAGGGTTATACAATATTATTAGCAAATTTAACCGAGGTAAAGACAGTCGTTAAATGTTATAACCAAAGGTTAAATCCCCAAAG
Source organism: Serripes groenlandicus (assembly GCA_031761405.1). NCBI lineage: Eukaryota > Metazoa > Mollusca > Bivalvia > Cardiida > Cardiidae > Serripes > Serripes groenlandicus. The sequence goes on along the minus strand of JASEVX010000005.1, from coordinate 91,939,679 downwards.
ATGACAGTCAATCATATTTATATTTTTTAAGGAACCACCACCTCAAATGTTAAAGAAAGACGTTTTAGAAGATTCACAGTAAATGACAAAGTGCATCATGATTGTTTGATGTTGTAAGCAGCTTTCAACAATTGTTCAGTTATATCACGGCATTTCCTGAGTAAGTTACCAGTAATACAGGTCCATTTATCCTGACACCGGCTAGTCAGTCGTTATGCTTACCCCGCAACCCAGAGCGCCAAGGAGGGCAGCAATTACTACCATTTTTAAAGTCTTTGGTATGACCCGGCCAGAGATCGAACCTGCAAACTCTTGTACTCGAGACGGACGCTGTTCCACTTCACCACTGGGGCAGTGCATCGTGACCAATACAATGTGTTGTTCATTGTTCTACTAGGAGTCTAGGATAGTATTGATAACATCAAGTTCACTATAGGAACATTTCTGAGAAACTTTTGAAAATCAGCCCAATGGTGTCTTAGGAGTGTTGTTTGTCTCAGTCACTAGAATTCAGCACGGATCCAAACAGTTTGAATGAATTTTTGGAGAGGACATTGGGAGGATGTCTGCTACAGATGTTCAAGACAACTGGGTTAGTGTACATGTTTCAATCAACTGTTGATCGACGACAGACATGGACGATAACTTTAAGTGAATAACTCGTATTGAGCATGTTGTACTCAAATACTTTATTGCACTGTGGCCCTGTATTGCTAACCTCATCAAATCATCTAGCTCTCTTTCTGATGTCACATGGTAGCCATGTTTTCAATAATCAATATGGCTCAAACCATTATTATAGATGCTTACTTACTTACTAATAAATCCGCCAAATTATTTTGAAATCAGACCGGTAATTTCAGAAAAGTATAATTTTCAAAGTTTGGTATTTTTAAAACTTTTCTGATGCCACCCGATGGCCAAACAAATCAAATGCCTTGGGAGAGACTTCATTGGGTCGCATAAGGTGTATTAAGGAACATTTCTACCAATAGAAATAAAATAGAATAACTATGAAATTCAGAGTGTGTTAAATAACACCCTTTCTGATGCCACATGAAACAAAGAACAAAAGCACAACTTACTTATTTTCTCTCAATAATTTTCAATTTGATATAAATAACACCCTTTCTGATGCCACATGAAACAAAGAACAAAAGCACAACTTACTTATTTTCTCTCAATAATGTTCAATTTGATATAAATTGCTCCTTCTCTAAAAGCCAAGATCTGACTAATAAACATGGGTTGAACAGGGGGGGGGGGGGGGGGGGGGGGGGGGGGGTCTTATTACAAGGGGAATACATACTTCCCCTTGTCACGTCAAAAATGTCCAACATCGCAACATCTCTAAATGAATTCAATAGCTTTCTGTATATAAACATATAACGCATTTTTTTAAATAAATGAAACAACATTGAAGATCATTATTTATTCATTGTCAAGCTCCTTCCTGCGTCCACGCACAGAAAATTAAATTGAAACTTAAAATCATTTAAAACATCTAACAAATATTTTAAAAAAAATCATTTGATTATGGCATCTTACAGTTTATACACGTTCTGTTAAAATACCTGCCGAAAACAAAATATGTAATGCTTCTAAATTTGAATATTTTGATCTACTAGAGATATACATCTGGTATGAATCGAACCATTTCGGTTTTCTCCTCTCTCTTTCATCCTCCTTTTCATTATTGTTTGGTTGATCTTTAGTACTTTTCTCTTCTTCAAAATCTTATCTTGTTCTCTCTCTTACTGGAGTCTCTATGCGACTGTTATTACTGTCATTTATGTCATGCACTTCTTCAGGATTTTCTCTTGTTCCCTCTTCTTCTGCATCCTCTATACGGCTGTTACTACCGTCATTACGTCTTTTCCTTTAAATATTTCCCTATCTCTTCTTCCTATATCATCATCATGTCAATCTACATCTCTTCTGAGGATTTCCTTTTACAGGTGCTCGGGCGTCCCCTAACACGCCGTTACTTCGTACAGACTTCCCTGATTCCATTCCTTCCCACTCATCACTTGAATCTGTATCAACACCTCTCTCTGTGACCACTCTTCTTTAACAATGATAACCTCTTAGTTAGAAGTGGCACATTCTTCTCTTATTTAATTTCACGTCCGAAAGGGTACACATGGTTCTATGCAACGTTTTTATCATGCTCGATGTATTTGATTTGACTAAAATCACTGGAATGTTGCCATTTGGCTATTCTATGACAGTATAAATTTCCTCTTGAAATTGATCTTTAATATTGTGTTTTCCTCGGAATGCCAGTACTCTCACCAATACTTTATCCCCGACATTTAGTTTTGAAGCCTTTGCTTTGGTATCGTAATGCTGCTTCTGTTCTTTCTTTGGAATTTTCCAAATGTTTATTGACTGTTTTCCTAGTTGTTTCCATTCTTCTTTGGAGATCTTGTACATATTCTCTGGTTGTTTTGTCGCTGTTTTCTACGACCATTTCAAATAAAGAATATACAGGTAATTTCGGTTTTCATCCAAACATTATCTCAAATGGGGAATGCTTTGTATAACTTTGTGGGGTACAGTTGCATGCATAAACCAAAGAACTGACATACCCTTTCTTTTCATTTTCAAGAGTCTCAAAGTAATGTTCTGTTAAACATTTCAGCGCCTGCATTTCCTTGTGAATGGTATGGTGATGTTCTGTTCTGTTTTTTTCCATGTTGTTACTTGACATAACTCTTTTGGGTTACATTGGCGACCACCGTAAATAACCCGCAGTGATGTGAGATATTGTAGTAGTTGCTGTAAATTCAATGATTCAAGGACAAATCTTCACATGGAGGGGGAGAATGTTGTAGAGTGATCTGTCCGATATATAGACACTATGCAGCTATGTGTTTGTACAAGGGGATTCTTAAACTGCCTTGCTATATAGCTAGCTTTAATAGCAACCTCGGGACAATACTGCGTTTATAAACGAAAGTACGACATATAATGTGGTTTTGCACTGTATATAAGGAAAAGAGCACCATATATAATGGGTACGGTGACTACAACATATATTTTATCTACTACACAATAACTAATCGACTTTTATATATTAGTCTGTGTTTTCTACACGCAAATTTGAATGCACTGCATATACAGTACCACCACATATAAGATAAGTTCTACTGCACATAACACAGAAGATACAGCATACACACACACACATAATGAAAAAAAGACCACATATAATACAATATCCACTGCATATAATGAAATATTTACCACATATAAGCACACAAGTCACAATAAGACGATCATGGCGTTGCCCATAGAGGATGATAATGGTGATAATGATGATGATGATTATGGAGCTGTTGATGCTGTTGTTGCTGTTGAAGATGATTATGAATACGACCACGACGATGGACATGATAATGATGATGATTATTAATACGTTGATAATCATATTTCCCAGAAATCCTAGCAGACGATAACACGGTAATAGACGATACAACGGAAAAGAAAGTCAAGACAAATATAAAGTTTATTTAGACTGTCAGGGTGCAAAGAAAACAGGTGTCAATTTCCCAACTCATCGGTCGCGTTAATTCTTTCTTAATTCAAGAATCAAGAAAGAAATAGTGCGACTAGCGAGTTGGGAAATTGACACCTGTTGTCTTTTGCACCCTGACAGTCTGAATAATACGGAAAAAAACAAACATTTTTTCGCTCATAGGTAACATGTCTGAGATTTCTTTTTTCAATAACCCATGAATCTTTCTGAAATGAAACTGGCACAATCCCAGGGGGCCGCCATTTTGGTTATTGTCGTCTTTTTAATCTTTTTTTTTTTTAAATCGATATTTAAGATCATTAAAGTGCTGTGTTATTTTCGTGTTAATTAACATTTGTACGAAAAAGTTAAAAATAAATGGAACTCTGTACAAAATATGTTTCTCCCGTTCGTCAACAAAAACGACGGCAAACGACAGCATTAGCGACCTGACGTCATTTCCGTAACACTTCATCTTGGCGTAACATCAAATGGAGCGACGTCGTTTCCCGCAAAAAAAGGTGGTATCAACATGAAAGACCCCATATAGCTATAGACTCACTCATACAAAGTATAATTATTTATCAAACATTGTGGCAAAAGGATAACTTTCTCATAATGAGCAATTGTTCTTTTGGCGACAATCATTTCCTAAGTCGTTTGCTGAAAAGGCGTCAGAGACCGTCTCTAATAGTGAAAGGGTTTAGCAGAAATGTGACCCCTTACATAATTTGTTGCTGTCATATCAACTGGTTGAAAAAGGCAGTCGCCAGGTGACATCAGAAAATGACTGATATATTTGCTTCTTTACCATAATGCAGGAGATCGATAAAGGATCATCTTGGCCCTCATGTTTTAACCTCGTTCATCATGAATGTATTCCTTGATTTTCTGAAAGTCTTTTTTGTTCGTAATAATAGACGACAGCTATCAGAATTCCGAACATGTTTTGATCATGCAAAAAATATGAAATTAACATTTGTATCGTCTAGTCAATTACTTATAACTCATTTTGTTATGGCCAAATTATGCTCTTTTATTATTGTATATAATTATCTTACGTTTTTCGTAAATAGGTAGCACCTATAGATATATAGTAAACCCTGCAGTCAAAATTAATAATTATACAGAATAAATGTATCTGACATTTTGACAAAAAGAAAAAAATCGGATAGAAAACGTGATCGCCAAACATACATTGCGCTCTAAATAGTTTGACCTCTGATGAAATATTGCAAACTTCTGTTTAGTGCCCAAATGTATATGCTTTGTAACTGGTACCATAAGTAAATGAGGTATGTATACATCCGCGTACAGTGGAAACTCAGACGAGCCTGCGCATCCTGCAGACCTAACAAGAAATATAGCCTTTTATTTAATGCTAAACGATGAGATAATGAGTTCTATCAGTGATATATAATCCATATCAACCCTTCAGCCACACTGTGAGTGATATAGGTATGACGTCAAAGGGACTAACGTTATGATGTCAAACTGCTGACGTGACGTCATTTTCCTAGTATTCGGTCATGTTATACTACACACGTTATACATATAGGATCCATCATGAGTTTTCTTTGGAGATCAAGATTTCTTAAATGAGTCTAGAAAAAGACGGTTATTAACCGAGCCTCTTGGCGAGGTTAATAACTCTCTTTTTCGAGACAAATTTAAGAAATCTTCTCCAAAGAAAAAAAACGAGTGATGGATTCTTTTTATCACCTAAACAGTGTGTTTTAATGAAAAATATTGACAACATCAAAACAAAGACCGAATAACATATTCTTCATAAGAACTTGTGATTCACCGCATAAAAAAGTAGTCCTCATCATTTTTCAATAAGAAGAAAAACAACAACAATGTTTTAAACAATTAAGACTCGTTATTTATTCAAAATAACGTATTATTGTATTTTTTAATGTGTAAAATTTAACAACTTAACAATAAACATTATAAAGATAAAGGTCAAAATGACGTCATCAGTAGTCGCGTGTATGACGTGTTTTTGTTATCACACGTGTATGATAACGTTGTTCCGTGATTTGTTCTCAACTTGAAAATAAGGGTATTTATGTGATAAAAAGAAATACGTAATGGGTAAATTATTTTTTCGTCATCAATTATCATTAAATAAAAAAAGAAAAATGTTTGTTTTGAGTGTATATGGAATATATTTCAATTCGAAGTGGTTAATTTTAACATTTTCAATTGTATCACTTCTTAATGAGATATATTCCATATCTACTCAAAACAAACAAATATCCTCTATTTATCTTTTTGCCAATATGTCTGTAAGTGATGTTGTTAAGTCCCAAAATCGCCAGAGAGGCTCAATTGTATACACTCTTAAGGGATCGGCAGATCATACTTAAACCGACCTCTTGGGACTTTGCGATCAGCCAAGACCAGATCAGTTAGCCCCTTCACCCTTCCCACGTTCAGTATCTTCTCTGTGTGCAATGTAGTCTTAACACCTTGCAGAATGGTTTTAAACTAGGGATGGCAAAGAATACAAAACAAAGTATTCGATCAAAAAGTATTCGACCTATATGAGCATGCTTTGCCAACAAAGCGTTTATAAATGTGTTACATGTATATGCCGTAAAGTTATCTTATCATTGCCTCATTGTATCCATCTCTCAGTACTAGCATTTACATTTACCTTCAACCGATGAATTCGAATGAAAAGAATGTTCTTGAAAAATACGTCAGTAAAGTGCTCTGATTCTTATTAATTTATCACTTGCTTAATGTATTTTTTTACGAAACATTTACTTATGATTACCATTTATACATCTTTAATACTGTTGAAAACAAGAATTGCTGCAAGATGCAGCAATTGGCGCGGGAAAGAGCATTGTATGGCTTAAGAAATATGGTTTGAATCGAAACCCGCTTTTAAATATATGATATAATTGTATATGATAACAATAGTTTTTAGTTATATACGTTAAACGCAAACAAAAATGCCTTTTCCCAACGTGTTGACCTCGTTCTCCCAAAATCATTGTAAACATTTGTCTGCGCATGTGCGTCCTTTTCCCCCCCCTTAATGTATTCTTAAAATTGCAACATTTAGCACAATAATTTCGTATTTATGAAAATATTCCCATTTTCCTATTCCTAGGTAAAGGTATACATATCACTTCTACAGCCTTGCTCTGAAAGTCGTTTTTTTTAAGCAAAGTTGGTAGATTGGTTGACCTTTGTGTAAAGTTAAGCAACGTTTATCGCAGTTAGTGCCTGGATAGGTTACCCGCGATGGTTTAAAGCCGGTACATATAACACATGGTGGCAACGGTGGGTGTTATTAAACAAACTGTGGTTTTAATTATCAAAAAATACTCGCATATAAATAGACTGGTTCACTAATCTTAATATTCTATTGCAAACTCGAACGAGAACCAGTCTAGTGACGAACTGCTACGGAAATATCCGAGAGCTGACGGTAAAATATGGCGCATGCGCGATCAAGACGATTAACACGGCTCATGCGCAAGCCATTGCACCAGTGACAGTTTTTTCACAACCAATATATGCACTGGTGCTGATGCACCCGCGCAATGACGTGAAATGTTTTCAAAATATGACAAAACCGACCAGGAACGTCGTGAAGGGTAAAGGTCGTTAAAGAGTAGAAATGTGGAACATCCCATTAGGAGAAAATTAACCCTTCTCTTGCGTTTATACATCTACATGTAACTGAAATATTGTTGAAAAATGAGCGCGAAATGATCCCATTAACATAGTGCTAACCAACATATCATTACTCGGCCAAAATGATGGATTTGTCGCAGTAGTGTATGATTCTAAAAGGCCGTAACTAAATGTACTACAAGATGAAATTACTGCGTTTTTTAACGAAACCATCACTTTAATAGCCTAAAGCAAGGATTATCAGTTTGACATGTTATTTACAGTATTGACACATTAAATAATACGCGTAGAATTGACCATCGGTTTACCCTTTACTTGCAGTAAAGTTTGTATTAGTTGATACACATTGATGAAATGCATACCGTATGAATATGCGCTTTTTTCTTCTTTATGGCGACTTAATATTTTTAATATTGTCATTGATTTTGTTATAAATCGTTGTCATAGAAACAAGTTGCGTCTGTTTCCATCATAGTAGTATAATTGCTTAGCGACGTGCAAGAACTTCGCATACAAAACGACGTTAAATGAAATTTTGAAAAAATGCTATTTAGTAAACTGATATCACAACGTGGAGAAATCAAAGCACTGAAGTGCTGATGGCCTGTGGGGATGCAGGAAGGTTGGGAAATAGGCAAAATGTGAAAGGAAATAACAATTGCAGCTTATGTTTATGTTGTTGTTGTTAAGAAGTTGACAGATCATATCAAATAGAGTCAAATATAATGAAACTGCCAATTTGAAAACAGGAGGACCTTGATGGCACAATATCGCTCACCTGAGTGCAATAACTCACAAATATACACATTTAAGACATGAAGGAAAGTCTGACAGCAGGTTTAGGCAGAATATATTTTGAAGCTTCCGCCTTATTATATTGAGAAAGATGTCAATGTTAAATCAACTTCCATCAAGGTGAAATAATTCTCTAAACCATGTACTAGATTGGGAGAAAGTGTTTTTACACTGCAAAACTCATCAAGACACTTATCCTGACAAAGATTCTAAATGCTATTTCCAGAGTGTTATCAATATTTTCCTTCATTCGGCCTAGTGAGCTATTTTTGTTTATCTGATATGACCCATATTCGAACATGGATTAGATATCATCAATACAAACATTCTGACAAAGTTTCAAGCTGCTAAAGCAAAATGATGCGGCCTCCTGAGTATTAACAAGATTTTCCTAAAATTTTGCCTAGTGACCTAGTTTTTAACCCGGCATGACCCATATTCGTACTTGGCCTAGATATCATTAAGATAAACATTTTGATCAAATTTTAAAAAATGTTGCTTCTACAGTGTTTGCAAGATTTTCCTTCAATTTGGCCTAGTGAACTAGTTTTTTAACAGACATGACTTGGTCTACATATCACCAAGACAAACTTTCTAATACAGTTTCAACATGCTCAAGTTAAAAATGCAGCTTCCAGAGTGTTAACAAGAGATGCCTTAAATTTGGCCTAGTGACCTAGTTTCTGACCCAATATGACACATATTCGAACTTGACTTAGATATCATTAAGACAGACATTCTTACAAGAATGCCGTTGATACATCAACAGCGCTTGCGGGCACCTACAAAGCGCGATCGGGTCGCCCGGTTGAGGGAGAGGTTGGCGTTTGCACACTACCGCTACAACTTAGTTATTGATGCATTGGTGACTGAAGAGGAGAGGCATGTTCTTATTCACCTCACCGCCACTCTCACTCTCTTGTGGGTACTGCCCTCCCCTTCTCCTTCAGTCCTCCCTTCTTTTCTAGGGCATATTATTGTACTGTTACTCGGACACATTTGGGATAATGATACCTTCTGTGAAAAGAGCGACTGGATGATATGATGAATGATGCCACGAGCCGGTTTTTTAAATGTAAACAAAGAAAAAGCGTGGCAAATGTAGTGGCGGATTTAGCGGGGCCCATAGGTCCCGTGCCCGTCTCCCCCACCACACGACAGCCCGACCGGTCGGGCATCATACATATCTGGCTAGCGCCGGGCCAAATTCGCCGCTCAGAGCACGGCCGGACATCGGGCAGTCATTGACCGGGGAATGTCGGCGTCTGGCCGACCATCCATTGTGTCTCGCAGGTTATGAAAGCCGGGTCATCGCATCATTAATCAGATTCCAGTCGCGCTAGCAATTTAACACACAGTTCATCACAAAAGTGTCAGAGTAACAGAACTACAAGATGCCCTATAATAGATTGGAGGACTGAAGGAGGACTGAAGGAGAAGGAGAGGGCAGTACTCACAAGAGAGGGAGAGTAGAAGTAAAGGGAATGAGACCTCTCCTCTTTAGCCACCAATGCCACCAATCCACCAATAACTAATTTGTAGAGGTAGCGTGCAAACGAAAACCTCTCCCTCAATCGTGCTGTGCAGGTGCCCGCAAGTGTTTTGGAGGTATCAACGGCATTTTCGTTAGAATGCTTGTCTTAATGATATCTAAGTAAAGTTCGAATATGGGTCATATTGGGTCAGAAACTAAGTCACTAGGCCAAATTGAAGGGTAATCTTGTTAACATAATGGAGGCTGCATTTTTGACTTGAGCATGTTGAAACTGTATCAGAATGTTTGTCTTGATGATATGTAGGCCAAGTATGAATATTGGTCATGTCTGTTAAAAAACTAGTTCACTAGGCCAAATTGAAGGAAAATCTTGTCAACACTGTAGAGGCAACGTTTTTTAAAATGTGGTAAGAATGTTTATTTCAATGATATCTAGTCCATGGTCGAATAAAGGTCATATCGGGTAAACAAAAATAGGTCACTAGGCCAAATGAAGGAAAATCTTGATAACACACTGGATGTTGCATTTTGAATCTTTGTCAGAATAATTGTCTTGATGGGTTTTGCATATTTCAAACACTTTCTCCCAGTCTAGTACATGGTTTAGAGAACTATTTCAACTTGATGGAATGTGATTTAATATGACATATTTCTCAATATAATAATGCAGAAACTTCAAAATATTCTGCCTAAACCTGCTGTCAAATTTCCCTTTGATTCTTCATGTCTTAAATATGTATACGTGTGAGCTCTTGTACTCAGGTCAGCGATATAGTGCCAACAAGGTCCTTTTGTTTTTAAATTGGCAGTTTAATCAAATTTACTATTTTTGACATGATCTTTCAACTTCTTGACAATAAATACATAAACATAAGCTGCAATTGTTATTTCCTTTCACATTTCCCCTACTTCTCCAACCTTCCAGCAGCCCCAAGGCCGTCAGCACTGCAGTGCTTTGATTATAACCTGCGAGCCACAGTTGGTGGTCGGCCAGACGCCGGCCTGTCCCCGGTCAATGCCTGCCCGATTTCCGGCCGAGCTCTGAGCGGCGAATTTGGCCCGGCGATTGCCAGGTATGTGTAATGCCCGCCCGGATATCGGCCAGGAATCAACCGACTATTGTGCGATCAGTTTGCGATGAGGTTTTATGTCCGAGTTTAAAGTAACTCATTTGTTACACATCATATGTTACGCATTTCGATACACAGTGGTTTTGAAATTTATTCAAGCCATGGCTACTGGGAAAGTTGATGCAACAATAAGTGTTTTTATATAACTGTTATTAAAATATGTATTCACGCTTTCAACTCAACTTGTTTCGCAGATATTTTTGTTTTTAACCAATTTTTCAAATATTTGTCATGTCCTGTATGTAAGAGAAATCTGTAATCTTGATATACGTCAGGTTTATTTTCTACAAGTTTTATTTGTATCGAAATTATAACAAAAATCCTATTACTTTTTAATCACCAATCGTATGTGTGCATTGCTATTGCCAGTTTAATACAGTAACTTCTGCATAATTTACCATGTCATAAATAATAGGTCGTTGATAACTATGTCACATAATTTCAAAACCTGCGAGGTGTAAACACAATGACTGACCTAAATTGACAGGCTGTTAACGGTTGAAATAAGCTCACATTTCCCCTGATCAATGTCTTTTCTCGTTTAAGTAAGAAGAACGATGACGGACCTAGCTTGACATGTTAACTGTTATATATTTACACCTTTTATCCCTCTGGGAACAGGTACCGTCGTTACTCTTCGTATTCATGATAATGCGTTCAGATGTTACGTCCCTACAAATAAAATGGTCTCACTCACAACAGATATCAGCCTCATTAGTAATAAGTCCGCTAGCAAATACCAAAGAAGTGCGCTATCGACACACTTTTCGCTGTATTCCGACTAGTTGCCGTTGATTCTTTCGTTTTTTACTGTTTTGTCTTTGGTCTTTTGTGTGCTTCACCTTTCTGTCGTTGGTTTTCGGTCACTTGCCACGTTTTGTCTTTGGTCTTTTTTGTATTGAATTTTTTTTTTTGTCATTGTTCTTCATGCAATTACCTGGTTTTGTCTATTTTGTTGACTCCCGTTTTGTCGGTGGTCTTCTTTGCTTTAAATAATTTTGTCGTTGATCTTGTTTGTCTTTAAGGTAACCGGACATTATCCCCTTCGTTAAAAACTGCATATGCGGACATATCCCCTTCGTCTTGTTCACATGGCGGACATTATCCCCTTAGTCATTTAGTGCACGGCGCACATTAGCCCCTTCACATGAGGGAATTATCCCCTTCATCATTTATTAGATGACGGACATAAGCCCCTTCACATAGCGGACATTAGCCTCTTCAACAGTTTGCCTATAATTACTCGATAATAATTAAATTATATATTTTCTTAATTGAACATTATCGGATTTTCATAACAAATATGTAATCCGAAATGTGTATGTTTAACCGTTTGCCTATAATTACCTATACTAGACAGAAGGTCATTAAATAATTCGTAAACACTATTTGTTCTAACATTAGACTTACGAAGTAACTTAAGAATGTGTTAATGTAAAGATAAATGAAGTGAAATAGCTTTCACTGTGTTCTTTCTCTGTCATTATTTTATAGCATGTGCTATTTATTGTGCTCTTTCGAAGAAATATACCTGTTTCTCAATCTGTAATTCATATTTGAAAATAAAGTCCATTCTAAAAATGTGATTAGATGTTGCTGTTCTCTCTCTCTCATGTTGTTTGTCTTTACCATTCGATAATGTTCTTTGCGAGAAAAAACCCTCAAAACACTTCAGCAGAGGACTTAAGAATAATTGAGACAGAAGGAGTTATTGTGCTCAAAACTAGCAATATCTCATTTACTAACAACATTATCACCTTTTTCACTAATTAGAATAGGGTCTTTCCATACTATTGCCTTAATGTAGCCAATGTCGTCTTGGGTACCGAGGATGTTGGAAAAGGTTAAAAGGTAAATAGATGTTCTTTGTTAATATCGAAGGGGATAATGTCCGCTTTCAGCAATCCTTTGAAGGGGATAATGTCCGTATACAAAGGGGATAATGTCCGCTTTCATTTAATTATGTGAAGGGGATAATGTCCGCCTTCATCAATTATGTGAAGGTGATTAATGTCCGCATGTGAAGGGGCTAATGTCCGCCTATTCACTTTTTTACGAAGGGTATAATGATGTCCGCCATTCGTATTTAAACCTTCATGCATTTACCTGGTTTTGTCATTGGTATTCTTGTTACTATACCGTTAGTCTTCATTCAATAACTCCGTTAAGTATTTGTTCTCCTTTTTATTATACCATTTTGTCATAGGTCTTTAATTACCCCGTATTTTCTTTGGCCTTCTTTTCCAACTGTTGTGTCGTTGGTCAATTCAATTCAATAACTCCGTTAAGTCTTTGATCTTTTTTTTATTATACAATTTTGTACTTCATTCAATTACCTCGTTTTGTCTTTGTTTGGTCTTCTTTGTATTCTCTCGTTGCATCGTTGGTCGTCTTTGCTTTAAATCCCTTTTTCGTTGCACTTTTTTGCATCAATTGTTTTGTTGGTCTTTATGTTTGCATTCTACTGTTTGTCTTTGGTTTAATTATTTGCATCTCCCTTTGTGTTGTTAGTATTCTTTGCAATCTCCTGTTTGTATATCGTAGGTTTAATTGTTTGCATTGCACCGTTTTGGTGTTTGGGCCTTTATATAACCCCCTTTCATGTCGTTGTTTTTCTTTTGCAGCTGGTTTTATCTGCAAACCCCTTTCTATTGTGGTCTGACGGTATATATGCACATGTTTGCATTACACTTCACTGTTTGCAATGCTTATCCAACAGTATCGGATCTAGTGTACTTTTGTAAACACTCATTAACTGTATTTAAAGCTTTGGTTGAAAACTTGTTAAAAAATAAATCCTGTTTCATTGTTTGGTGTTTTAGGCAGTTCAGTTATATCACGGCGTTTCCTAGGTAAGTTACCAGTATTACTGGTCCTTTTATCCTGACACTATCCAGTCAGACATCATGCTAACTCCGCAACATTGAGCGTCAAGGACGGCAGCCATAACTACCATTTCAGAAGTATTTGGTATGACTAGGGCAGGAATTCAACCATCGACTTCCCGCAACGAGGCGGTCGCTCTACTACTACATCATCGAGGCGGTCGCATACTGTTACAAGACGTCCATATAATTGTAAGGGAATTAGTCATTGACATATTCCAACAAGGAGACATTCGTCCAGAGACGGCGTCATAATCCTTATCGATTTTTCAACGTCCGTTCGTTCTGAAAGCTGATTTTGTTACTGTTTGCCAAGTGATTGTCTTTTATTAACAGATAATACAACTGGTCATTAGATTGTTCACGTCCAGTCTAGACAATGCAATTACATCTTAATCCTTTCAATGCTAAATGTTTATAAATTACGTGTCCAGTTTGTTCTGTATTTGTAAGAGTCCATACCCATTTCTATCAATAAACAAATTTGAGATGAACAGTCAACAGTAAAGAGTTTGCTCAGACTTCGTAGATGCGCTGGTTGGCTTGGTTTGATTCTGGCAACATATGCTTTCCGAAATCGTTGCCCTACTGCAGAGAAAGGTTTAATGATGTAAGACAGATTATATGGCACCAGTCTGTATTAAATGTGTGCTCCCTGTCCATTTATGGAATTGGACGTTGGTCTGTACTATTATTAGATAAGTATTGATAAAACACGGTAATCCTAGATTCCAGACAGTGACCCATTTTTTTCATCTTCATTTTCAATTCCGTTGTATCGTCTACTACCGTTTATTATTGCATAAAATCTATGTTTTACGCCCGCTTAAGGGATACAGAAACAATGCAAAACCCGGGCATAAACGGCGAGAAAACGTGCATAAACAAGGCGATTCTCGCGCGCACGTGCCGTTTCAGACCGGGTTAGATGTTTTACATATGCATACCCGGGCACCGTTAGTAAACAAAACATGGACGCTGCATCTCCCGGCTACTGGCCGAAAGTTTGCGATTTATGTCAGGTATTGTTTAAACATGATGGTATTAATCACTCGTAGTCGTCCTAGTCGTCATCATCATCTCCTTTAACTGCAACAACAGTAGTACCAACTCTATTTTTAGCATCATCATTATCTTCGTAATCATAATCATCATCATCATCATCTTCATCATCCTCATCATAGATCTTAATCTTATCATATACCTGCACATTCTCCGGTGCAAATACATGCAGATCGTCATGATCAGTTCAAACACGACGGATTGAAATTCCGTATACCGTACCAAATATGGTAAGTGTACGTCACTGAAATAAGAATTCACGTCATTCAAATGAGCTAAGTAGTGGGGCGTGGTACACACGCCAATCATACATTTTATTTAATGTGTAAATTTAGGTTTTTCAATTTTCAAAATAAAGAATTTTGTATATTTTTTCTTTATTTTGTCTTAAAAGTTATACAAGGTATGTAATTTATGATAAAGATATATGTATGTGTTTGCAAAGGTTAGACATATACTCAGGAATTGGGAATGTGATATCAAGGGACAACATGCTGTGTCGTTACTTGCTATACACTAAGTTCGGTGGTTACACGGTAGAATTTCTCTTCGTGTTAAGGCTGCTGTTTACTCTTTCCAACATAAAACAAATCAGCAGCAAACGACTTTTGAAACATGTAGACAAAATTATACAAATAAAATTTCTACAGAACTTTGTTATTGCAAAGAGATGAACACATTGTGGCAAAGGGGAAGTTGTTTATTATGCAAAGTTGTCTGCCATAGAGGCGTTAAAATGCGTCTACATGTGTAAACGAATAGGACGACAAAGAGGCACGGCGTTAACAGTAATATCACAATAGCCCCTTTACGGGAAGTTCACGCTGAGGTGAGCTAAGGCTTAATTGTATTATCACAGAAGCCACCACTTGTGTCTTTATCACATGTACATGATTGTAAAAACGTTACTATCGATTACCGCCACAATCTCTCAGTCCAACTGATAAGTTCTGGAATTCATCCCCTGTTATATATTATATTAATTCACTAAAAGGACAAATTAGATTCATTTAACAGTTTGTGTTCAAGAATGATTAGACTAACGTTATAGTGAAGCCCAATAAGGGACATTAGTGATAATTATATTATTTCCCTTGTCAAATAAAGACCAAGGAAGACCAAATGGTTGGTAGGTCCTTTTAGTTGGAATCCTTTGTCTTTATCTCTATTTCGCAAATACTCTGTATACATTAATCATAAATGTGTTAATTAAAGTTATGATTCAAAAGAGAAAATATACATAGCAGTGTTTAAAGAAAACAAATCAATCTAATAACAGTTGGCCTAGAAAATACAATTTATAAGTGCACCATCCAGTGCAAAGAAACCAATGATAAAAAACAGAGGAAACCAAATGATAGGACCTAGCTAGATGTAGAGAGTATTAAAGGGAGATAACTGACCGATGTCTCCCATTACATCTTCATTGACCAATTTCTTAATAACAGTTGGCAATAATGTGAGAACAAATTATCCTTTCCGTAGGTTTGAAGAGATTAGTGGTCATTTAAAAAGAGTATTACATCTGGGGGCAGCGTCTTTGTTTTTGCAACAATTGACCTATAATTTCCCTTATTCTCGTTTGATTATTATATCATCCTGATGAAACCACTTTGTTCAAAGATTCTGTTTGACCATATATATTTTGCACTGATTAACACGTCATAACCTGAAAAATAAACAAACATTTATTTAGATCTTAGATCGGGATTTTATTTCTATTTGTAAGAATAAATCTTGATCTTGTTCCGAAAAAAGAAAGAAAACGGTACCTTTATATAATTGGGCAGTCTTTATAAGTATAACCATGTTCAAATCATATCCATGATGGTTTGAGTAATTGGAATGTAAGAAATGATCGAGATAGACTGAATAATAACACGTAATTTCCTATTTCTATATTGGAGACAGGACATGCCAACTACGTCCTCGATCATTATAGAGTAATTTACCATACAACGTCTGAGACGGGAACTTCTGAGTGACACGTGTTGAAAACAAGTTGGAGTTTGTAACAGGCGGATACACTCATGATAAGAATCAGAGTTTTTGTTTCAATTGATTAATTGGAGTTAAAATATTTTCAACAATGTTTCAGTTATATATCTAGGTCAATTCAACTCGCAATGAAGACAAAAATAAAAATAAGAATAATAGAAATAAAGATATAGCATATCAAATAGAAGCAAATACCAAAAATAGCTCAATGTATTTGCTACTACATAACATATACTATCTGTGTGCATGGATTATAAAAAAAATATTATAAAAGAATAAATGAATAAGCTATTTCTTTCGTCGCTTGTCTCTACTTCTTTCCCTTACTGTTATTCGTTAAACATCTACCATTAACCAGGAACCAGATGTAAATGACAAAATTGTATATGAACATATATATGTTTGAGTTTATACAATATACAATACAATGCAATTTATTTTATTGAATGTTGTAGGCCCATAACATATACAGTTGAACAATTTCAAGGAACATCTAATGGAATTTAATTGTGTTACGCTTGTTAAACAAATTGTAAATATATACATACATTTTGTAGACCGTTATGTGGTCATTGGAGACAATAATTCTATAAAAGGCGTCCACAGACTTGTTAAAACACAGATGAACATGTAGGATTAGGAAATACGGGCAAATCCGAAGCTATATCTGTATTCCACCATGTCTACCAACTTGTTTGTAAGAGTGTATGTACAAGATGGGCACTTTGTCTTTTGTGAATATAGTCGTAAAACTGTTGAATATTGTAAAACATTGAACTGACGCGCCACTTCGTAGCGCAACGTTCTTCCAAGGCAACTATCGACATTCCCACAAAGACGATTGACACTTGTCAAAATGACGTGTGTCAACCATGAGAGAGAATATTTAGGAGAACCGGGATTTGAACTCACAATCCCTGTTCTAATATCAATTGTCCGTAGGTGAATGAACTTTATGTTCTATATACAATCCAGGAACATTGATGTCATCGTTAGCGAAGGACGTTATATTTTAATGCAATAAGCCATGTACAATGCCTACACAGCACAACGCAGGCACTGACGATGTTTATGTCATTCAGACAAGTGTTTATGTATTTTCCTAGTAAAAATTGAGATAATCCGTCATAATAAATGTAATATATAAGAAATACCATCACCCATTCAAAGTAAGATAGTTTTCATTGTTGGTTAATTTGGGGTTAATGCTCCCTTTTCAACCATTGGCTTACATATATAAAGTTTATCGAATGCAGCCTACTGTGACTGTTTCGGGCTGTTGTGACACAATTGGCGTCGTCGTCGTTACAAAACATTAACCTTACCTCATAACTCGAAATCATTGACTAAGTGAGAAGCAGCATCAACATACGTCATGATGTCAATTTCGCCAGTTCGCAGTTGGTGCTTCAGTCTGATGAGCATTTGCTCAAGCTCACGGTATACCTGCTTCCTTGGTGGCTGTTTTTCCAGAGTTTGGAACCACACATCTTCGATAGAAGCTAGGAGAACAAGTGGCAGTTCCGATGCACGTAGCACAAGTTTCTTCACTTCTTCATTGTCCTTGAAGTCAGCTACAATACCACAATATTGTACTTTTCTCCACATACACTGTGTGAAGTGAAAGAAACATCCACGGACTTGAACACCAGCAAACACGATACTGACAGCACCCCACGCTGCTGTATAGCTGGTAGAAATATGACGGCGAAGCGTAGAAGGTACCATATACCAGGTCTCAGCTGTAGACAGCTGGGTCAGGTTGTCAACGGTGGCGAATATGAGCATTCGCTCCACATCACCGTCATTGGCTATTAGGTATGGCTTCCCTGCAAGCGACTCTATCCATTTTCCTTCCAAGTTAACATCCGCCATTGTCTTTGGCAGAATAAGAATGTATTTTCAACAGATGGAACAAAATAAATAACATTAAAATAATACACTGCAAGTACAAGTTTATGTGTTTCTCCCATTTATTTTTTGAACAGTATAGAAAATACAGGTAAGTCTGAGGTGCGAAGAGATAATTGGGGATAATTAGTATGTGTGAAAATAAAAGGTTGGGAAAGTGGGAAAAAACCGGATGGAGATGGCCGATTAGCCTTTGGTAAACACATAGAGTATTGCGCAAATTTTATAATTCATGGAAACTTACTGATTGTTTTGATTATTAATAAAACCTTTCTGATATTCAAGTCAAATAATATGCGCATGTTCCATTTCTTAGTGTTTTCTCATATTGATCGCCGTTTATCTTTTTTAAAGATATTTCTTTTTTAAAGATATTTCTTGTTTAATACGATTTTGATAACGATGCATGTGAATTTTCAACATTAACGCTTTACAAAATACAACAAATTTGCAGTAGCAACTTTGAAAACATTTAGTCATAAATGTGGAAACACTTTTTGAATGAAATAACAAATACTGAATACTGTTGAAAACATTGAGGCGAAAAGAGAAGTTGCTCATCATGAGTAAATCTCTCCTTTTGTCACAATGTTTTCAAAAGTCGTTTGTAAAAGATTTGTCAGAAAGTGTTAGTATGTTGGAAATAGTTAAATCATTGAAAGAAAGCTTTCATTGATATAGAACATTGACATAGTTACCCTAACTTATGTGCGAATTATTTAACAACAGTAATGCGTTTAGAACAATTATATCTAACTGTCGACGAAAACATTGTACAACCTTTGGTAAATTTTAGACTGTGTAATAATTATCTACCAATCGAAAAAGGTAGATGGCTTGGATTGAAAAGAGAAGATAGAAAATGCTTGTTGTGTAATTTAAATGAGATAGGTGATGAGTTCCACTATTTACTAATATGCCCACACTTCCAAAACTCAAGAAACAAGTATCTAACTTTCACCAAAAAGAATCACGTAAACGCTTTAACATTCCAAAACATTATGAGTGAGAACGAAATATCTAAATTAACAAAACAAAGTAAATTCGTCAGAATGATATGTGAAGAACTAAGGAATCCACCTGGCGACGTCCTGTAGCCAGTCTATATGATATTATTACTATTACACTACTTATCTTTCCAACTTTTTCTCCCCAAACGTTTTGCCATTCCTATACTATTAATCACTCATATACCTTTTTTTTGTTCTGTTTTCTGTATTCTTTCTGGTTTATTTTTGTTTTGTTTTTTGTTTTTTTGTTTTTTGTTTGTTTGTTTATTCTATGTCAAAATTCCTCCGCTGTGCAGCCTGGTTCTGCATTGTATTGTATGTTAAAATTGATATGTATGTATACAAACATTTGTCTTGTACTATGTACATAATCCTCTAAACACATGTAACTGTGAAGAGAGTAAATAAAACTTGAAACTTGAAACTTGTTTACAACATTGTATATTCTGTAAAGGTAAGCCCGGCCGGGTAGCTCAATTGGTAGCGTATCTGACTCGTGATCTGGAGTTCACGGGTTCGATACCCGGTTGCGGCGACATTCTTTCGGGCGATGTTTTCCATTGCCTCTCACCTCTGATATATGTGAGAAAGTAGTCAGTGGCTTCGAAAGAATGTTGTGTAAGTACTGGTGTGGGAAAGCTAGGAAAACATGGGTAGGTGCACTGACCGCCGTGATATGACCAAAGCTGTTGAAAGCGGCGTTAAACTCCAAACAAACAAACAAACAAATCTGTAAAGGTAATCAGTTGATGCTTAACGCATTTCTTGTAAAAACAGAAGATAGTTATCGCCTCTGCAGAAGACGAAATAAGAAAATGCTTATATTTCTCAATTTTTGTGTGAATAGTGTTGTCAACTTTGTAACACAAATGCATATTTATTTACGAATGTTATCATTTCATCGTAATATAATTTAAAAGTAGACTAACATACCATCACATATTGAACGAAAGGACTAGAAATAAACGACAGAAACAGTCATTCACATAAAGGTTATTTTAAATCGTAAATAAATATTAAATACAGTTATAACTAGATTCCTTTAATTTACACATCAACTCCTCCAGTAGCCATTGCTAAAAGTTTCTGCAGCGCGACTCTCTACTGAAATGCGTAAACACATGGTGTGGAACAAATGAAAGCTATTTCAACGTAAAACGAAACTTGAACCGATCCTATTAACATCATAAGTGGCTCTTTGAGCAATCCTGGGTTTATTGACTCTTGCACTGTTTCATTAGGATGCCAATTCAGAGACGTATAATTAATTTCATCTGCTTTTAGTTTCAGCACTTGATACATCATTTGATTATTTGATATCTGTTCACTAAAGCAAAGAGCGTGTCAGCATACACTAAAAGTACTTCATCGATAAATAAAATCGCATGGTCTGGGCTAATCCAGATCGGCAAACTGTATGGGTTAAACTGAAATCATATTTTCTATCGGCATCTGTGAAAAATCGCTTGATTGAAACGTTTGAATTAAATATGGTAAAGTTACAATGTAATGTGGTGGATAATTAAATACGAAATGAAATGAAGCAATAGCTCGTTTGAAGAAAACGTCTGAATAAAATATGGAAACTTTACAGTAAAATGGCTGGTGAAAGAAATGAAATGAAGCAATTGCTTGTTTTGAGTAATGTCCCCATTTTCTACAATGTTTTCATAAATCATCGGCTAGTTAGGCGTCGAAAATCGTCTGTATCACGAAAAGGGGTAATTATTGATAGATAAACTATTATATAACATGAATAGAATATAATTAAATATATTATACAACAAATATGTATCTCGTCACACAAAGTATATCTATAAATGAATTAAAGAAGATCAAACAGGGTTATATCAATACATAAACATTAAAGAAGATCAAACATGGTTACATCAATACATACACATTAAAGAAGATCAAACACGGTTATATCAATACATAAACATTAAATAAGATCAAACACGGTTACATCAATACATATACATTAAAGAAGATCAAACACGGTTACATCAATACATACACATTAACGAAGATCAAACACGGTTACATCAATACATAAACATTAAAGAAGATAAAACACGGTTACATCAATACATAAACATTAAAGAAGATCAAACACGGTTACATCAATACATACAAATTAAAGAAGATCAAACACGGTTACATCAATACATAAACATTAAAGAAGATACAACACGGTTACATCAATACATAAACGTTAAAGAAGATCAAACACGATTACATCAATACATAAACATTAAAGAAGATCAAACACGGTTACATCAATACATAAACATTAAAGAAGATAAAACAAGGTTACATCAATACATAAACATTAAAGAAGATCAAACACGGTTACATCAATACATAAACGTTAAAGAAGATCAAACACGGTTACATCAATACATAAACATTAAAGAAGATCAAACACGGTTACATTTATACATAAACATTAAAGAAGATCAAACACGGTTATATCAATACATAAACATTAAAGAAGATCAAACACGGTTACATCAATACATAAATATTAAAGAAGATCAAACACGGTTACATCAATATATAAACATTAAAGAAGATACAACACGGTAACATCAATACATAAACATTAAAGAAGATCAAACATGGTTACATCAATACACACACATTAAAGAAGATACAACACGGTAACATCGATATATAAACATTAAAGAAGATACAACATGGTTACATCAATATATAAACATTAAAGAAGATCGAGCACCGTAACATCAATACATAGACATTCAGTAATAACTTTGTATACAATATACTACATAGAGGATGAACAGTTTCGTATATAACATGTATAGAATAATGGTTATATATTACTATGTCTACGTTTTTGACATGTTTTATCACATGACAGTGCTTGTTTCCGATGTAATATACACATTACGTATTTCTTTATATGTGACATGTGTAATATAATATCAAAAATGTTGGTAAAGCACGTGAATGACGTCTTTTAAAACAATTACATCACCGTTACAATTCAAATTTCCAAACGGCATTTACAACAAACGCTCATGAATTCATTCTTAAAATGTCAAGCCCAACGTAGTAACGCATGAGCACTAAGAAAAGTTGTATGAAAAATACGCGGGAGGGAAGTTCAACAACCAAAAATAGTTCCGGAAATTTAGAGTGATATACTGCATTTAGATCACGCTCAAATCCTTCTTTGTGTATAGAAGAGAAATTGTCAATAGTGTTAGAATAGAAATTAGAAAACAAAAAAGAATATGTGACGCCAATACAAAAATTATTTATCTATTATATAATTATTATATTTATTTGTGCAAACTATAAAACATTTCTATCAACAAATAAAGAAGATATGTCCACTTCTCAAAATCCCCTAAAGTCCACAAAAATGAAATAAAGTGAAATAAAATAAAATAAGGACACACTCAGCATTTTCTTTTTTCGGCGATAGACGATTAACGTGGGTTTTGACCTAGATGTTAAACAAATGATCTAGTTTGTAGACCAATCAAATGTTGTATTTAATAAATAATGTCGAAGAAATAAAGGAAATGAAACGTTTTGATTGGTTCATAGTTAAGTTGGCGATCCCACGAGAGGCACTTATAAGGTGAAGTTTTAAATGAAATGTTATGCATACTAACCTTTAATTGTTTTCCTTAAGTGAACAAAATTAGTGAAAACGTATGAAATATATATATATTTATTTTTTTGAAATATGATAAGTTTTCAGTTATTTATCGTCAATTGAAACTTAAACTGTGTTACATAATACACCTCTTGGGAGCCTCGCGTAATCTCCAGCCATGTGATGAATTCTCGGCTTTGAACGTATAAACATCATGTCGCGCTAGTTTAATGAATGTTGACTTGGATTGGCAAGTGAAAGATATGTGGTTCGCTTCCCGGCAGAGGCAAGATATTCTAACAAAACATATCCAACTATGAGAATCAGCGACTGTCAAAAATCGATAACAAAAATCGATAACAAAAGTTACATGGAATTAAAGAGGAAAATTTTAGTTTATTCTTTAATTATAACAATTTTATTTAGCAAATATTTAAAAAGGCACTTATCAAGTTTTCAAGAAATATATCTCCTGAATATAAAGATATTTTTTTATGTGTTTTATCTTAATTATATTTTGGACCTTTTTAACTTTGAATACAGTCACCTAAATTTCGCTCTTACTTACATATAAACCGTTAAAAAACGGTATTTTTCCGTTAGTTTTTACATGTTCTTCAGCGAATATCTTTTATTTAAAAAAAATAAATAAAAATAAACAGGGCACTTACGGCTTAATGTAGAAAATTCATTTATCTTTAATTTGGCATATATTTTATTAAAATAAAGTAATGAAATTTTGGTCCTTTTTGACATTTTCTACAAGTACTACTAACTGTTCAGCGTACAATTTACGTTTCCGTGATTGCTAGCGAAAACTTCCGAAGATTACCGAGCATTGTAGGAAGATTTATAATGGGGCATATGTTAATTGTTTGTCGTCTGTGTATTGTGTCTAATTGTACACAGTCTATATTTCTAAACAAGATTAAGAAACATTACAGATAATGTAGATATTACATCTGCGTCCGAGGTCAGCTTTCTTGATTCCGATTCCGACGATTTATGTTTCCTGATAGATTAATTCAGAAACAATTATGTCTCTGATAATTATGTGACTTATGAGTTTTCGATTGTTAATAATAAAAATGGCAATTTCAATTATTTTCAATTTTTTATCAATTTCTAAATGGAACTCGGATATTTACCTAGTATTACAAAAAAAAAAAAAAAAAAGTATCAGAAACCGGATTTCAATTAATGGAATGTTAAGATTGCGGATTGCAAAATGATCTGGACAGTTCTCGGAAATGCCCAAATGAATTAAGCTTCCCTGAATTAAAAGAACTTTGAGTATCTACCACATCGCGCAAAATACAGAAATTCATTGAACTGATACAGTGCATGAAAAAAAGAATAAGAAAGACTGGCAATAAGTAAATCAAAAGGGCATTCCCCGCACCCAATAAAGAAGGCTGTGTAGGAATCTTAACTCAATATACTTCACACAAAAACATTCTACGTTAATTTGTTTTAATCAAAACAACACTTGGTTCGTCAGTGGGGAACACATGACAGTTGGGATGAATTAGATAACAAGATGTTCAGGTGTATTTTGGTCAAATCAAACATTCAGATCTGCAACGTTATGCTTTAATGACAGCTGGGATAACTAGATAATGACAAAATCAATGCCAATTTCATTTATAATTCATACTTAAGTTGGCTTTTAACATTTCTTTCAAACTTAATCTCAGGAAGAATGTAAAACTGAACGGACAAGGGCGTCCCTGACCAGGCTGAACAAGTGCATAAGCTTATCAAGATTTCATTAGTCGCAAATTCATGAAGATGATATTCCCATATATATATAATTATATAGCATAACTACTTTAATGTCCTATGTAATGTACCATATATCATTTGGTTTTGATGCAGAAAAGATAACAACCGCCAAGCCGATCTTTCATTATGTCGACATCATGCAAATAGTATACACCACCGCTGCATGGCGGCATTACATTGTATTTAAAAGAAAAAAAATACCCAATATATTTACAGACAGTCAGTTGCCTAAAATGAATAATGGTTTGAATACTGCTAGGAATATTTCATAGTAATTATCTACATATTATCACCGTATAAACAGAAGAATTACAGCATACAGCATACATAAACCTAACAACTGATCAAGATCCTTCATCAAACTGCGTTTTCCCCATGTTTTAAAAAATATCTAGAATCATTGTTGGTTCTGGAGATCAGTAGACAACACCATGAACAGCGATTCCAAGATCCTTCTTGTCATCTTATACAAACTATTTTGATATAAGATCCATGATCTCAATCCATGTCAAAATCTAGATAGCCACTAAATTAGCAGTATTGTATATGTAGGTATCACAATACATTTGTTTTCGAAAGATGACTACTGTCACTGGTTAAACTATCACTTTATATTCAAACGTAAACTTCTCGGAAGCGTTGGTGACTAATCAATTAAGATCAGACTGAGATACGCGGATTGATCTAGATCTACACTGGTTAGACATGCCAATAACGTTGTTTTTCTATCTGGTCATATAATTGAAAATCGAAACTGAAAATGTGTTAAATTTGATTTTAATGCATTGCACCGTATGTATTTTACCTTTATACATAATCCATGTACATGAATGTAAGTCTACGAAAATTGAAACCAAATTGTTTACGGCTTTCAAATAATGAAACACGCATCAGAAACTGATTATATATATTATGTATCTTCTTTTAGAAATGCAGATTGATATAATACATACATAATGAAACAAACATATTTCCAGGTCAGCCTCCTGCAGTGCAACACCAGTTGAGGAAATATTTCATAGTCAATCTCACTTACAAATCATGTAAGCCATAACGTAATATAGTTTAACTGGATTTGGGTGGGTAGCTGTGTACCTAATAGATTGTGCTCTTTTCTACTGTCTAGGATGTTTTCGACAAGTGTATATTACGATCTACCAGCACATACATCACACATGAGCCAGGTATATACTGTTGGTCCGAAGTATAACAAAGGGTTATATAACCTATACACCTAGATGCGGATTACATTGTATGGATTTGCAAGCTGATTCTTTAACGCTCGCAAATACATACATAATTTAATAATAATGACACAAAACAAAGTATTTTGTATCCTCAATTTCAAGCGATTCACACGATTTTATTTCATAGACTTTAGTTTTTCTATGACTACAAGTTCAAAACCTTATTGAGGGTTATGTGTTATTCAATTTACTTTTCGCAGATGCAGACACACTTTTTTCATAAAGACTTGTATAAGACCATTACAGCGTTAAACTATATTAAGTATTTATTTAAATTGAAAGGGTATGACAATAAATAGGAATTTCACATAATCAAAAATAGAAGAAAAGAAGAATGAACTAAAAATCGTATACATGTTTTAATGGTAAAACACGTTTCAAATCTATCTCAGAAACATATTTAACACTAAAGCATAAATGGATCATTTAAAGAGGGAATTCACATATCCAAATCACATTCTCAAAATCCACTAACAAACATCAAAATTCATTTTTTTACAACGAAAACAAGGTTACACTTATCATCTCCAACATTCACTGTGAAGAAATGTATTATATGCAAGTATGATCCAAGTTTAAAAGGCCTGGTACCAGAACTCATTTTAGAAAAAGGAAAACAAAAACGAAACTTTAACTTTGAGCTAAAAGCCACTGTTTGACGCCGTCGCAAGAAAAGTAACACATTGGTCCTGCTCTCGCTTCTTCGACGCGGCGAGACAAAAACGCTTTTATTTAATAAAATGAAATCGTGAATATTTCATTATTTTGATAGAATCTGTTTTTTCTTTTGAATTCTTTGCCACATACAGACAGACGTAGTTTGACGCCGAGCAGACGGCTTTTGAAAACATTGTGATAAAAGGAAAACTGGCGCACGACTATTCGGCCTTACTGTTTCCAATTTATTTTGTTCAGTAAATATTTGCAGAGAATTTCAAGTCATAACAATTATATGATAGGCCTACATTAAGACGAATAGAATGCACTTTGCGAATAGTCTGAGAATATATGGGCTTGTCTGCTACCTTAGTGCATGTAAAGCATTCTCATTGAAGATATAATTTAAGTTATGAAGACTGTGAACGAGGATGGTTAACTCTTTCAGCGCCGAATTGTTTCAAATAGAATCTTCCATGTTCAAAATCGGATGTTTCCATTTCTCAATTTATGAAAGTTTCGGACTATTTTGATAACTAAAAGGCAAACAATGCTAATTTCAGGTGAGACAGCTCGTTACGAGCTGACTCACATGAATCTGCATTGTTTGCAAAAACCTCAACATTGCCTGTGTCGCTGAAAGAGTTAATAATTCTCTTGAATGTGGCTGCATCTTATTCATATAGGAAAGACGATCGATCGATCGCTCGCCTTTCTTCTAAGGATAAAAGACGGGATAACTTGTTAGTGTTTCTTTACAAGCGCGACAGTAGTGTTTCTGAGCTAGGCTATACAAGCGGTATTTAGTTTGTGATAAAATATCAGTAATTCGGTAAAATAAATAAACGTTTTTTAATTTTATCAATGTTGTTTATCGAGCCGTTGTATACTTTATGGATATGGTATTATAGGATGTTGACGTTATTATTATTATTTAGTTTAAATATTACTTTAATTATCCATTTTTATAACTTCTAAATATAGGAAATATTGATAAGATATTAAAAGTTTCATGAACACGTTTTATCATCTTATAGACTTCTATTTTAATTTAAATAGTATTTTAATTAATTAGCTTTTTTTCTTCATGATATTTACCTAAAATAAAATAACTTAAAAACTATCAACAGTTTCTAGAATCCGTTTCATCATCGTTTTGGCTGATTTTCCAATTCAGATTTAATATGTTCTAACAATTTTAATGAATTTAAAAAAAGAAAATAATCATGTTAAATTCTAATTCGACTATTCAGAATATTACTGTTTACGTGGATAAGTCTCATTCATTTTTATTTTTTTTTTGAAATTATGACTATTTCTTCAATTTGACCGGATTGTTCTTTCTTTCTAAACCTTTCCCACACTAAGACGCATATTGACTCGCAGAAATCATTGTGACAAAAGAAAGAAATGCTCGTAATGATCAATTTCCGATTTTGACACAATGTTTCCAACTTTACTCTATAAGTATCCTTAAATTCAAAGAGATTGTCCTTATGTTTGCCTTGAATTGTTCACAGTCGTCTTCTGCAGTTTTGTCACGTGTTAGAAAAAGTTTAGTTAGATTGATTCCAAGGTATATATAATAACATAAGAACGGATTTATTTTGAAATTTGATAGTGATGCTGTAACAAGTGTTATACAAAGCTAAGCATATATATTTTTTTCGTACACTGTTATACAACGCTTTCATCTTTGGCAGCTATAACGGCGTTTCCTTGCTAATTTACCAGCACTGATAAGTCAGTCGTAATGCTACCTACCTCCACAGCCCTGAGCGCTAAGGAGGGAATTCCATTACCACCACTTTTAAAGTCGTTACGAATATAGACGGTGCTTAGGAGAGGCCGATCTGAGAGCATAGTCGAGTAGTGTATATTCAGGTCATCCTGATCCTCCGCGTTAGCATTGCTAGTTAAAACGTTACCAAAACATTCATTTCGTTTAATTGAATTGGATTTTAACATCGTTTTCAACAATGTTCTCTCATATCACAGTGGCAAGTTTACGTACCCATGGTTTTCCTGTGTTTATCACATCCAGTAATCCACATAGCAATCTTTCCTAGCTGCTGTTGGCTTTTCAACATAGACTGTTAGTCCTTTGGTGGAAGACGAATATCCCTTGTCGTAATGCTTTTTGTCAAACGTCGGAAAGAATGTTGGCCGAGCTGGCATTTGAACTCACAAGCCCTCGATTGACAGCCATCGATAACTACCGACTGAGTTACAGGGACTCGGCGAAATATTCAGGAAAGTTTCAGAAACTCATAGTAAAATTGGTTTGGATAGCATAGATACATCAGGCAGAACTAAGCTCTATACTTGTTAATTGTATAAAACCTAAGGTTTGTTCCCTGTCGTTTACTGTAATAAAAGCATAAAATTTCATGCATGAGTAATACTGGACATCTATTTGTTTGTATACATCATACATACTACCCGCTATATAAATATGACATTTAAAATTAAATGTTAATTACGAGCGCATTACTTTTTTTTTATTTGAATAATAGTTACCATAGGAAGACTTACATTTACTGTTATAATACAATGTGAAATAACACATGTAACAGAAAATAAGCCATCGATTAAATGAGCGTTATCTCAAATGAACGAAAAACAGTGTGCTCAATGTCATTTATGGTATTAATCCAAGTAAGAACACAATTCGCCTGATTCCGGTATACTGAGATAGTAAAATAAGAATGGAAAATACCACGGACATATACCACTCAAATACATCAAACACTTCAATGTGTGATGACAACAAGACCAGGGACATTAACATCGACGCCCCGAGGTATATCATTATAACAGCCACCGTGCTCTACATCCTCATATTTATCGTGGGAGTGCTGGGGAACATTCTCGTTGTTGTTGTTGTCACATGCAGCCGCTCAATGAAAACCTCCGTGAACCTGTATCTGGTGAACCTTTGCGTCGCAGATATTTTGGTGATCCTGGTCTGCATGCCGACCGCCCTCACAGATATCTACGCCAAGGACGCCTGGCTTTTCGGTGAAATCATGTGTAAGTATAACAATTTAATGTACATGCCCCCTTTTAGCTCACCAGAGCACAACGTATTCAAGGTTAGTTATTGTGATCGACCTTTAGCCGTCGTCCGTCGTGCGTCATCCGTGTGTCAACATCTTCTACTATGTTACCATTGGGTCAATTAGGATGATACTTAATAGAAATCATCCTCTTAATGTTCCTTCATTTTTTTTTATCCTTGTAGAATGTTAGTTTCCATGGCAACCAAAAGAAAAATTCCCAAAGCGGGTGGCCAATTTAAAAATGGGTTTGATTATTCTAAAAAACATGGAAACAGAGGTGGGGGCTGTTTTGCCTTATATGGCTACGATGATAATTTTAAAAATCTACTTCTCTTAAAGAATCTGGCAGCTCTTGGGTGGATCTTTGGGAAAATGTGGTCCCAGAGATCGGGCTGTTTTGCCGTATTTGGTTATATAGAAAACTTTAAAAAACTTCATCTCAGAAAGTTTCTGGCCAATTTTCAAATAATTTCCTTGGGTGACCCTCTTCAAGATTACTTCAAGGCATATTGGTTGGCAAACACAAGTTATGTGGTAGGCATGATAAATTACATTGCATAAATCAGAAGAGCGATTCAGGGCCATCATGGCTCTCCTTTTTAAATTTGAACTTTTAATTACGGGCATGGTTATCAACATGCCTTAAGTCTTTCCTAAAATGATCCTGGTCTGTTTGCCGACTGCCTTCAAATATAACTACGCAAAGAATGTTTGGTATTTAGGGGAAATCATGTGTAAGTATAATTTTTCTCACATAAAAGAAATCTGCAGCAGACGACTTTGAACACATCTAAGCAAAATCCTGGGGAAGTTACGCATTAACAATTCAAAATAATATTACATGTTTGAACAAAGTTTTAAAAATAATATTATACTGTCATTTTGAGTTATAGTTTTTTTCCTTAAGTCATACATTTGGACCTGCTTCAATCCGGGCATGACAGAAAGCACTGTTCATTTACTTAAAAGAGCGGGATTTCATCCAATTTCCCCCAGGTTCTTTTCACGATTTTCTCTGGCTTCTGTTAACGGTTCAAACAGCTGTACACGAATGAACGATCAAAGAAAATCAGAAGATAGTGAATATCTAACAGTTAAGTTAAGTTAACCGCGAAACCCTGCTTTTTTCCCCAAACGTTGTCGTGTTGACCATTTTCCAAACATCGGAAAGATTGTTTCCCAGCTGAGGTTCGAACTCACATCTCCAGGACTGAGTCACTACCGGGGCTCTGCTGTTGTGCTTTGAGATTGAAATCATCGGAAATCTAGCCCTAGTAGTTTATTACGTCGAGCTTTTACCAGGAATTGTTACTTATTCGAAATTGTATGATGCTCAGAATTAGATCATTGCTATTTAGCAGTCAAATGTTATATAACGTTTCTGAAATTATTTTAGAGCAAGTAAAGATGATTATGGCTCAATATGGACTTATATTTATATATCCTCAATCAGCAGCTGTCATGGAAATACAATTAAAAACTACGAGACACAATAAATACATTTTAAAATTATATCAATTCATAAGTCGAGGGCTTGGCGTGAAACGGTTGTAACTAAAATTGGTATTTTTTTACCAAGGTTATTTACCTCGCCATAAAGTCTTTATAAGAGTTTAATCATTGTTATTGGTAAACAATGGAAATTTAGGTGCCATTGCTCGTTCTGAGCAATGGCACCTTTTGCATTGTTTACAAAAGGGTCAAAATTGCCCCTAATCCAGGGTTTTCAAAACAGGTTTTGAGTTACTGTTTCACGCCAAGCCCTCGAAGTATTGGTTGCAATCAATAAGGTCGTTTGACTATCAAATGCAGTTGAACGTTCACTAACTAAAATTAAGTAAAATACAGGAAACTGTTAATTTATAAATTTATACTCTCCTGTTTTGGAGAGAAAAAAGGGTTTCTAATCATGATAGTTATTCATATATTCGCCCTCACATTAAATACTCACTAAGGCATGCTAATCTAAGAAACCATAAAGTAATGATAAGAATTAAGTAGTGGTCAAAAGTTCGCGAATACAATTTATTCTGTCAAAACAGATTGGACTTGTGTAATATTTGTTGAGCATTTTGTACTTGAGAACGTTTATGATTATAGCTTTTAATGTTCATACGAAATAGAGCCAAGGAAATCCATTTCTGTCCTCGATTGCGCTTTTGGTGTATCTGGAGCAAATATTCTGAAAATAATATTGGAAAAGAAGAAATTATTTGCAATGAGTAGTTGTATTTATTTACTCCTTTTTCAAAAGGATGCTTTCACTGGGAAAAAAAAGTCTCTCCCTTTCACGTACATGGATTCATTGTTATGCTGAAGTCAAAGTGTCCAAAACAATAAATTCGCCGGTTGATAGTAATGTCTTCTTTGTTATCAAGTTGTCCAGTGTAACACCAATTAGAACCTTGTAAAGCTTCTTTAATTGCACGTGTCGTCTACAGCGGAATACCCAATAGCAGATACCATATATAAAGTAATGAAGTATATAGGCAACATTATCAGCATTTTTGAGGGACAGAACACGATGACCAATCCACATACATGTTTGTATCTACGGGTCTCCTGAGTTCGTGATCATAAGAATTTAAATTAACTAGTGTCCTAATTTAATCTGTATACATACAAAATAGTGACACACTTATCAATTTACTGCTAATACAAAGTCATGGGAGAAAAGGACGAGAAAAGGAGAAAAATGACTTCTGGAACTAAGGAAAAGCACATAATCGGTAGGCTCTACGATACAATTACTTAAAATATCGGGTTTTCAATCCAATTTTCCCCAAGTTCTTCTAACGATGTTTTCTGGCTTCTTTTAACGAGTCGTACAGCTGTACCCGAATGAACGATCCAAGAAATCGACCGCGGCAAACCGAAGATAGTGAATATCTAACAGTTAAGTTAACCGCGAAACCCTGCTTTTTTTCCATACGTTGTCATGTTTCATGAAATCATACAGAAATACGTGTGTCTACACGTGGTAAATGGGTAGTAATGTCTAAATCTTCCTCGACAAACTAAAACATAAAATGCTATAGAGGAACTTTACATTAACGGTGTGTCTATACGTGGGAAATGGGTGGTCATGTCTAAATATTTCCCGTCAAATTAAAACATACAATAATACAGAGGAATCTTACAATAACCGTGTGTCTACACGTGGTAAATGTGTAGTCATGTCTTAATCCTCCCCGACAAACTAAAACATACATAGAGGAGTCTTACATTAACGATGTGTCTACAAGTGTTAAATGGGTGGTCATGTCTAAAACTAAAACATACATAGAGGAGCTTTACATTAACGCTGTGTCTACACGTGGTAAATGTGAAGTCATGTCTAAATACTCCCCGACAAACTAAAACATACAATGCTATAGAGGAGCTTTACATTAACGGTGTGTCTACACGTGGGAAATGTGTAGTCATGTCTAAATCCTCCTCGACAAATTAAAACATACAATAATACAGAGGAGCCTTACATTAACGGTGTGTCTACACGTGGTAAATGGGTGAACATGTCTAAATATTCTCCGACAAATTAAAACATACATAGAGGAGTCTTACATTAACGATGTGTCTACAAGTGTTAAATGGGTGGTCATGTCTAAAACTAAAACATACATAAAGGAGCTTTACATTAACGCTGTGTCTACATGTGGTAAATGTGAAGTCATGTCTAAATACTCCCCGACAAACTAAAACATACAATGCTATAGAGGAGCTTTACATTAACAGTGTGTCTACACGTGGTAAATGGGTGAAAATGTCTAAATACTCCCCGACAAACTAAAACATACAATGCTAAAGAGGAGCTTTACATTAACGGTGTGTCTACACGTGGTAAATGTGAAGTCATGTCTAAATACTCCCCGACAAACTAAAACATACAATGCTATAGAGGAGCTTTACATTAACGGTGTGTCTACACGTGGTAAATGGGTGAAATGTCTAAATACTCCCCGACAAACTAAAACATACAATGCTATAGAGGAGCTTTACATTAACGGTGTGTCTACACGTGGTAAATCGGTGAAAATGTCTAAATACTCCCCGACAAACTAAAACATACAATGCTATAGAGGAGCTTTACATTAACGGTGTGTCTACACGTGGTAAATGGGTGAAAATGTCTAAATACTCCCCGACAAACTAAAACATAAAATGCTGTAGAGGAGCTTTACATTAACGGTGTGTCTACACGTGGTAAATGGGTGAAAATGTCTAAATACTCCCCGACAAACTAAAACATAAAATGCTGTAGAGGAGCTTTACATTAATGGTGTGTCTACACGTGGTAAATGGGTGGTCATGTCTAAATACTCCCCGACAAATTAAAACATACATAGAGGAGTCTTACATCAACGGTGTGTCTACAAGTGTTAATGGGTGGTCATGTCTAAATCCTCCCCGACAAAATAAACTATACAATGATATAGAGGAGCCTTACATTAACGGTGTTACCGATCAAAGGAAGTAAATCTAAAGTCGATAGATCTCGACGTTAAGGCATAGAGTTAATAATGTATAGACACGCACGCTTGATCTCCTCCTCTGTTGAGGCTTTAGGTCAATGACGAATTCTCCGATTCATTTATAAGTAAGCGATAACAAATTGATTTGTTCAATATGATTGGTCGGATCTTATAAAGATTGACTTTTCGGTTGATGGGAATAATAATAACGGACGTTTCTGATAAATAACGCTATAATATAAAATATTTTCAAAAAGGTACAGTTTTGGCTGCGTAATATACAATTATGGACTTTTCAGCTGTTATACATCATGTGATATGCACCAAAATATTCAATGATGATTTTTTTGGTACATATCAACATCGTGTATAACAGCTGAAAAGCCCATAACTGTTTTATTATATAACCCTCAATTTATCATATTGTTTTGATATTGATCAACTTAAAAGAAAAGAGAGGACCACTCAAGGAACATTTCTGTACAGTTTGAGTTATATTGACCAAGCAGTTTAGGAGGAGATATTGTTATGCTTCGTAGCTTTCTTTGTGTTAAGTGCATCTTTATCTTCAATAATTATATGCATTTCTTCCTCCGAAAGGTTCGCAAAGCGCGTTGGTGGCGGTTCATTTTCCATCTTGACAGTTTTTTGTCCTTTGGAAACACATGAAATGATCAATGGAAGTCAAACGCTTGATTGCATTTAATCATGATCATCCAAACGAGCTTCGGAAGTTTCCGTGGTCATTCGGAACGCGCCTCGGAAAATTCCGTAGCGTACGGATAAAGGCGAAGGATATTAATAGGCGGCTCAGGGGATTCCCCGGTCTTCCCCTGTTACTATTTATAAAACTGGTGCATATCAGAAAAAAACGGTGGATATCGCAAGATATTTTTTCTAAAACGTTACTTTTTAGACAATGAAAAAGCGTCTAGTTATAGGTTATATAATAATATGTAATATTGAGGGGCATGGTAGCAATGAATTTTGCCTCACGCATAGTTTCTGTCCAATGCTAATGATATTTTGTGTAACCATAAGCAGTTTAATACGGAATTCCGTTAGGGCCATCGCCTATGAATGAAATAATCTAGAACGCGAAAACACGAAATCACGAAAGTACGATGACGAAAACGCGAAAACACGATGACAAAAACTCGAAAGTACGATGACGAAAACGCGAAATCACGAAATCTCGAAAGTACGATGACGAAAACGCAAAATACGGGAAAACACGATGATGAAAATGCGAAACAATTTCGCGTTTTCAACATCGTACGTTCGCGTTTTCGTCATCGTAGTAGTTTCGAGTTTTCGCGTTTTCATCATCGTACTTTTATTCAAAGGCGAATATGCAGATGGCCCTAACGGAATTCCGTAGTTTAATAACCCTTTCATACTGGGACGCATTTCTCCATTTTGACAGAATGGTTTCAAAGTCGCTTGCAGATGACGAAAACGCGAAAACACGAAATCTCGAAAGTACGATGACGAAAAAGCAAAAAACGCGAAAACACGATGATGAAAATGCGATACAATTTCGCGTTTTCAACATCGTACGTTCGCGTTTTCCGTCTTCGTAGTTTCGAGTTTTCGCGTTTTCATCATCGTACTTTTATTCAAAGGCGAATATGCAGATGGCCCTAACGGAATTCCGTAGTTTAATAACCCTTTCATACTGGGACGCATTTCCCCATTTTGACAAGATGGTTTCAAAGTCGCTTGCAGATGACGAAAACGCGAAAACACGAAATCTCGAAAGTACGATGACGAAAACGCAAAAAACGCGAAAACACGATGATGAAAATGCGATACAATTTCGCGTTTTCAACATCGTACGTTCGCGTTTTCCGTCATCGTAGTTTCGAGTTTTCGCGTTTTCATCATCGTACTTTTATTCAAAGGCAAATATGCAGATGGCCCTAACGTAGTTTAATAACCCTTTCATACTGGCAGACGCATTTCTCCATTTTGACAAGATGGTTTCAAAGTCGCTTGCAGTAGAATTGTTGTATGCGAGAAATACGGAATTCCGTTAGGGCCATCTGCATATTCGCCTTTGAATAAAATAATCTTAAATGCGAAAACACGAAAACGCGAAAGTACGATGACGAAAACGCGAAGCTACGATGACGAAAATGCGAAAATACGATGACGAAAACGCGAAAAAGCGAAAACACGATGATGAAAATGCGGTACAATTTCGCGATTTCATCATCGTACCTTCGCGTTTTGGTCATCGTACTTTTACGGTTTCGTGTTTTCGTCGTCGTACATTCGCGTTTTCGCGTTTTCGTCATCGTGATTTCGCGTTTTCGTCATCGTACTTCCGAGTTTTCGTCATCGTAGTTTCGCGTTTTCGTCATCGTACTTTCGCGTTTTCGTCATCGTACTTTTGCGTTTTCGTCATCGTACTTTCGCGTTTTCGTCATCGTACTTTCGCCTTCCGGTGCGCTTGCGCACACAGGAATTCTCCTTCCACGTGAAAATATACAATTGGTGCAAGCTCACCTTATGTCTATACCCATATCCGATTTCAATAAAAACAATTATTTCGTTGTAGGCATAGCCTCTCCCAAAATGACTTGGTATGAAGTCGTCCATTTGTTTTGTTTTGCTAAAGTTGCACTCTTATAGAAATTCATAAAAAATATAAGTAAAATAACAATTGTTTCCTCTTTTAAACCTCTAATTAGACTGTAGTATGAGAAAGCTTTCATATTTTAATTATTTAAATAAAGTTGTTTTTCCCTGCTCGGTAGGTACCGATTAAGGAATTGCAAGAAATAACGGGAACTAAATTATACCACATACAGATCTTCACTATTACGAAATAAGAGAATCGTATTTTCTTGTGACATACCGTAAATCATCTAATAAACAGCAGAATTAGTTTAGCACTAGATAAACATTTACTTGACCGCCTCGATGATGTTGTGGTAGAGCGTCCACCTCGGATGTGGGCGGTCACAGGTTTGATCCCTTGCCGGGTCATACCACATTAAAATTGATAGTAAAGCTGCCTTCCGTGGC
The DNA here is from genome assembly GCA_031761405.1 of Serripes groenlandicus. Lineage (NCBI taxonomy): Eukaryota > Metazoa > Mollusca > Bivalvia > Cardiida > Cardiidae > Serripes > Serripes groenlandicus. The sequence goes on along the minus strand of JASEVX010000005.1, from coordinate 91,902,329 downwards.
GCTGAGGGTTGTAGGGTTAGCATAACGACTGACTGGCTGATGTCAGGATAAATAGACCAGTAGCACTGGTAACTTACCCAGGAAACTACGTGATATAACATAAAACATGTTGAAAACGGAGTTTAACACCAAACAATAAACATTTACTTATTGCGTAAGTAATTTCAGGTATGTCACAGAAAACTATGGAAACAAGATAATGTTAGTTGTCTGTGACTTTCCATAAACAGCATTTATATTACTTTAAAAGCACTAGATACACATACTTAGTGTATATACAATGTATATGCCTCATTGAACTGAGTGTGTTTTTATAACAGTTATGTACATTTTATCTCAACACGGTTTGTATATGACATCCAACCTTTAAATACATTCCGGAATGAAAATATACATGAACGGCTCCGTTTTTAAAATCCTGAAATCTTGGAGAAAAGTATAATTTGTGAGTGTGGGCTCTTGGGTTACATGTTTGTGATTAATTTCAAACTCATTCAGCTTCTTACTTTTAAAAAAATCGATTCGAACTTTTGAATGAGTTTTCTTCCCTCTGGATAGAAATGCCACTTTAATATTATTTTGCGCATGCGTACCGGAAGGCGAAAGTTCGATGACGAAAACGCGAAAGTACGATGACGAAAACGCGAAAGTACGATGACGAAAACGCGAAACTACGATGATGAAAACTCGAAAGTACGATGACGAAAACGCGAAAACACGAAATTGCGAAAGTACGATGACGAAAACGCGAAAACTCGAAACTACGATGACGAAAACGTGAAAGTACGATGATGAAAACGCGAAACTGTATCGCATTTTCATCATCGTGTTTTCGCGTTTTCGCGTTTTCGTACTTTCGTGATTTCGTGTTTTCGCGTTTCAGATTATTTCATTCATAGGCGATGGCCTTAACGCAATTCCGTAGAGAAAGGGTGAACGTCACTTGAGAACAAATCATTCGGATTAAGATTTCGTTTTGTATTGAAGTGAAAGTCTTTCGGATTAACATTGTAGTTGAATTAATGATATCAATATATTAGTTTTGCTTCGGAGTCAAGCCTTGTTTATGTCTTAAAACTTTTGGCATATGCTTGGTTGTGGTCTTGAATTAAATGAAGCATATTGAGATAGGCTTTTCGTGAATACAAATTTAGTTGCCACAGTCGGTTTATCCAATGGATAGTTTAGACGTGTTCGTATCGAACAAATAACTCGTTGTTATCAGTGGTCATTGGACATTTACATGGTCGCACTTAATAAATTACTGTTAGCAGTGGTCATTGGACATTTACATCGTCGCACATAACAAATTACTCGTTGTTAGAATTTTGGTCATTTGACATTTACATGGTCGCACTAAACAAATGACTCGTTGTGAGCAGTGGTCATTGGACATTTACATCGTCGCACTTAACAAATTACTCGTTGTTAGCATTTTAGTCATTGGATATTTACATGGTCGCACTAAACAAATTACTCGTTGTTGGCAGTCAACATTCGACAATTACATGGTCGCATTGAACAAATTTCTCGTTAGTAGCATTTTAGTCATTGGATATTTACATCGCCGCACTTAACAAATTAGTCGCCGTTAGGATTTTGATCATTGGACATTTACATCGTCGCACTTAACAAATTACTCGTTAATAGCAGTGTTCATTGGACATTTACATGGTCGCACTTAACACATTACTCGTTGTTAGCAGTCATGATTGGACATTTACATCGTCGCACTTAACAAGTTAATCGGTGTAAGCAGTGGTCATTGGACATTTACATCGTCGCACTAAACAAATTACTCGTTGTTAGCATGGGTCATTGGACATTTACATCGTCGCACTTAACAAATTAATCGTTATTAGCAGTGGTCATTGGACATTTACATCGTCGCACTTACCAAATTAATCGTTATTATCAGTGGTCATTGGACATTTACATCGTCGCACTTAACAAATTAATCGGTGTAAGCAGTGGTCATTGGACATTTACATCGTCACAATTAACACATTATTTGCTGTTAGCAGTGGTCATTGGACATTAACATGGTCGTAGTTAACAAATTAACCGGTATAAGCAGTCATCATTGGACATTTACATGGTCGCATTTAACAAATTATTCCTTGTTAGCATTTTTGTCATTGGCGATTTACATCGTCTCACTTAATAAATATCTCGTTGTTAGTAGTGGTCATTGGACATTTAGATCGTCGCACTTAACAACTTAATGTTGACTTGATCTATTTTCGATACCTCCAAGAACAAGAGTATAAATAAGTACAGTTATAGTTCAAAAGACTTTAATGAATTAAATATTTCAGAAAACAGTAACAATTTGAGCATGAAACTAAATATATTTAATATTAACAGTTCCTTCCTAAGCATCAGTGTTATGACAGGGGAAGATAAATGTGTCAAGTCTTCAGAATACAGCTAGACTTTTTGCAGCAATACTTTAAGTGAGTCTAGTGATTGCATGATGGGAAGTCACACCCTGCCCACTTCACATTAACCAACGAAATGCTATCTGTATTGCCTGAACATAGAAAAAAGGAATACAACTATATACTTGATTGAAAATAATGACTGCTTAATGATTGCTGAAATCATAAAAAAAAGTGAAAAGAATATAAGGGCGACGATCTTTTTGGCACACCCTGTACACAATGTTTTGCATAGTCTCGTGTGACAGTCATGTTATTTCTGCAGCAGACAAAATAATCTATACGGTGAATGTCAATTTGTTTTCATTTAGGCAGTTCAATTAATTGCAGTTACTACGCAACTCGTAAAAAGTAATAGTAAAAAACAATGTTTTCGTGATAATGTTGTAAAATGATGAAATCTCACCTGTTTGCGACGCATTTTGATTTCTTTTTTTTCGAGCGGATCGAATATAACGCAGGATGAAGTAGATTGTAAACAAACTGTGACGTCATTGAACTACAGGTTAACTTATATGCGTGTGCAAAAAAAAGTATCGAACACATGTACGTATCGAAAATAGGTGAATGGACGCTATTGTTTGCAAGAACTCAACATCGCCATTGGCGCGGAACGAGTCAACCTTCTCCCGATTTTTAATTAAAGGTTTCAAGGCAATTCTGTAAAAGAGATAAAGCTTGGATCGTTTTGAACATTTGTAATACTAATAATAAGGTTCGTTTTCCTGGAGCACCGCTCATATGTAAGGAATATGATGCTGCAGTAGTGATACATGGATTTGTATTGTACTATGAGGCGCATGGACACATTGATATCATGCGAAACCGAATGTCGATAGAGATGTCAATCTGACCACGCCCCGAGTAGACAATACAAAGCCATGTCCCGCTACTGCAACATAATATTCGTTTTTTCAAATACCTAGAATAATTTTTAAGACAAAACAAGACAAATTATACAAAATTAGATATTCTTTTATAACGAAATAACACAATTTTCATATAAATTAAATCATGTAAATGGCGTGTGATTCAAGCCCCACTACAACATTTTGAATATTGAATCATATTTCAGTGACGTACCCTAGTTATATATGGTACAGTAATTGACCTTGTCAAACACGGAATATTAATCAATCGTGTTTTATTTGCGCATGCAAACCTGCTTGTATTTTCATCGGAAAATGTGCAAGTATATAATAAATTGCAATATTGCTGTTGTTTTGTCCACACTCATGTATGAGCTAAATGTACACGTGCACGTTTCTTAGCGATGAATCAAGTCATTATTGTTTATAAAAAGTATTTTTTCTTCTCTGATAAAGAGAAATTATAGTTGTCTATAAATAGAACAAACATAGAGCACGTGGACGCACATATCGAGGCAAGAGTATGGCGTTTGAAGGAGAAACAACATAGTTAAGAGTTATGAATATATAAATAATCACTAAAATAATTGTATTGTCAATTATGCAAATATCAGTCAACAAAGAAGTAAAACTTACATTCAACGTAAATTAGACTTAAAGTTAATTATCACTTTGAGTGTTTACAAACGTACATTGGAAGACCGGATGCAATGTCATACACGACTAGAGGAATACCTTTCTAAAACCGCAACGGCTTAAGACAATGTTCTGACCAACATGGTTTTAAACTCGCAATAGAAATACATTGTTATCCGAACTAAGGATCGTACAATGTCATCTCTGTATCAATCATAACCGTTCATTCCGATCAGATTTGCATAAAGTCGTTAATATTATCTTTGACATGAAAATGGTGTCGCCAAGTTCTGGAGTATAACAAATTACCCATGTCCAGAATTGTTTTCGCCGCCAGAAAATGAAACTATTCATCTGATCTTCTTGTCGATTTGTTGTCGTTTTCTGTTCGCTTTTGTTATATATTCATGTTTCTTTTTAAGTGTGTACTGAACGTATTGCTAGTAATTTTCGCATCCGTGTCATCTAGAGTCCGAAAAGATGAGGAAACACAGCATCAAAATGTTTTATGAAATTAAAGTAAATGTTTTAAACAAACATAATCTGTCACTGTTAAGCGGCCATTTCACCAAGGATTGTTTTGGTCCCGATAGTAGGCGATCCTTTTCTTAGTCGATTGGCCGCATTTTTGCGAAAGTAGTCGGGAACCCGCGAGCACTGTCGAGCACTACCCTATACATTCGGGGGGAAGATCTGATGCGATCGCCTCAGTCCTCCGAGGGTCGGGTACCGAAAAAGTGATCGGCTACTGTTTTTAAACATGTTGAAAAACAGTAGCCGATCTAACACCGTCGGCCCTTGGTCATCTTGGTCATCCGAGGGTCCCCTGAAGGTCCCCTTGTCTCGCTGGAGCTTTCGTATAGCCTCTGCGAAAAGCGGATATCTACCGGGCCTTTGCCGTGTACCTGCGGGTACTTACGCGTACTTTCGCATACTTGCGCCCCGGAAACGTGTCGATTGCGCGAGGAACGTCCGGGATTTGTCTCCCCGCCATGTTCCATTGGTCGGGATTCAATCGGGTCAAAAAAGGGGACGATTGGAGGCGATTCAGGACGACAATCGGGCCAATCAAATAAAATGATTCATTGGGGACAATCTGGTCCAGATCGGGTCGATTGGATAAAACAATCCTTGGTGAAATGGCCGCTTTACGTGGTAACAAGAGGATAATTATCGTAATTTATCTACTACCTGAGAATATATTTCATTGCACTAAGAGAAAAGTAGTCCTACCCTCTGGGGGCAATGACTTTTGATGAAGTAAGATGGTTTTAGCATTTCTACTTGATGATCACTTACTGACGGTATTGTTAACAAATGTTAAAAAATGGTCCCGTAGCCTCACAGGAATGGAATCTATGTGGTAAATTTTTCTGATAAAGCATAATTACTTGAAAAAACTTTGCTCGAATTTCAAAATGTTAAAGGCAATATTGAGCTTTTTGCAAACAATACAGATTCAGGTGAGTCAGCTCGTAACGAGCTGTCTCACCTGAAATCTGCGTTGTTGGCTGTGAGTTATAAAAATATTCCAAAAATCCTAAACCATGAAAATAGAGTTGTCTGAGTTTGAACATGGAAGAGTCTACTTTAAACAATTCGGCGCTGAAAGGGTTAAGAAATGATTTGTATTGGAATATAAGGAAACTTGATCCGTCCCCTAGCGGCCATTGTAGTTCCAGCAAATCAAGAAGGTTGAGTAATTTTGGCGGGAGTGAAGCAATAATTCCCCTCCAATTATATTAATATCAGAGATATTTTATTTTTGACAAACATTTTAATGGCATCTCAACTAGATTCTGTTTATCACATCTTGTAGAGAATCCCCATAAGAACATTCCAGTATAATATTTCATTTAACTCGGATCGATGCTTTGAGAAGATATGATGCTGATAAAAGTTTATTTGTCGTATTATTCTAGTTATTACACTGTTTTCACAATGTTCCATATTGATCTTTGTTAAATGTGTACACAGCAATTGTGTAACTCTTTCAGCGCCAAAGGCAATAGTGATGACTTTGCAAACAATGCAGATTCAGGTGAGCCAGCTCGTAACGAGCTGTCTCACCTGAAATCAGCATTGTTTGCCTACTATTTATTATACTAATCCAACACTGTTATGACATGAGAAATGGAGATGCCCGATTTTGAACATGGAAGAGTCAACTATAAACAATTCGGCGCTGAAAGAGTAAAAGTATTTTTGGATAAAAAATAATTACAAGTAAATTAAGGACAATTGTTGATTCAGACGTCGGGAAACTTGACATACGACATAAGCAGGACACATGACACTAGCACACCCCGAACATTGTTTACGTTGGTTAAGTTGGTGAGCCTTAAAGGCATCAAATCCACAGACATGTAAGTTGATCAAATGGAATATGTTGAATGCATTGACCGGCTCGACAGGACAACACAATGTTGTCTGTAATAATAGTTGTCCTTGAGTCTGAACTGTGACGTGATAAAATGCAAACTTGGACAAACAGGGTTTTGTCACACAATAAATGCTTCGAAACCTTTATAAGTCGACAATTCCTGAACATATCATGGTAGTTATGAGTTGTTTGGCGTCCAATCTATCGTGACAAAATGTTGCCACAAAGTGGTTTGGTATAACTTGATGGAGAATCACAATATATCGTCACGATAAAATGCAACCAACTTTATGGCAATGACCGTCTTTAATCTTTTGTATCATATTATTTTGAATCAATCAATTATGAAACCTCCGTCGTTATTTGTAGCCCGTAAGTTCTGTCTAGCTTTGTTTCATGACTTTGCAGCATGTCTCTTGTGACTATACAATGCCAATATAACCCTGTAATGGTAGACCGGTAATGACTTTTGTCAAAGTGATATTTTCGCCCTGTTGCAAATGATGTTGAAACGAGAAGCCATGTTTGTAAATTAAAATGCATGTAGCTTGACGTCACATATAACTAAAGTGGTAGGTTTCTCTTCTCGTGAACAAAATATATTGCGAACATGTACGTTATTTAAACCTGGTTTTAAAATTATACTAATGCCCGGACACTGTTCAGCTTTTTTTTGCACAATTTCGACTTTGGGTTGCCCCAATTCGGAATTAAACTGGTAGATACGAAGGCTTTATTAAAAGAAATCCATGAGTTTCCCCGCGTTCGATGATTATTCCACAGAAAGTGACAACCGTTGTTTTTGTAATTAATGTACCTCAAGAAACCAACTTTAAAGTAATCATAACAAATGAGTGCAAACAGAAGCTTCTTGATACATTATGTTACTAAATGGCACACGGTGCAGCGACGAATCAGACTGATCGGATGCGATGGTTGATCTCGATAATTGCCTTTCGGATGATTTTCACACATTTCTATAGACACTCAAGAGACAGGGATTGTGTTGACGTAAAATGGATTTGATTAAATCCGACAAGAAAATTCTCCCCTTGTATTAAGACCCATCATAATCTCATTATATTGTTTTGTAAAACATCCATGTAATACCATTGATTCGCAACAATATCTCGAAGGCCGTAATATTCGAGAAAAATATATAGTCTTTGATGATCTACCGGAGAATTTTAGTTCAGATGCGTTAAGATTTTGATCGCGAAGGCTGAAGGTTAATATTTTACCAGAATAGGAATGAACAAATTGCCCATTTGCAGATTTAAATCCTCGTTAAATTTCAATATTACAGTTTCAATGCGACTGGCCTCTAAGTCATGAACATAATAAGATACACACAAAGTTAAACAATAGACTGAGATTTCCGAGACATCTAAACTTACATGATGGATAAGCGTTCCCTCTGTTTACAACATTCAAGGAGCCTCATTTCCCGTTGAAATATTACATTCATTGTTAATTAGTCCATTGTTTCAAGGTAAATAATCTAAATCAAATAGTTTTTAGAATATTCAAACTACCTCGTATGTAAACTTTTTTCTTGAAAAGGACAGTGCCGATTTTCTCTCTCTGGGTGGTTTCTTTCTTGGATCGCGTCAGGATTTAGTTTAACACAAACAATGTTATTGTAACCAATTGATTCAGCAAGTTTTGGGTAAATGAAATATTGATCGTCATCAAAATGTTTCTTGCACAATCTGTAGCAAGAACTAGGCACACATTTCTTCGTGGCAGTTTGTCCTCTATTTAAACGATACATCCGTATCTTCTTTCTCTTTGGATCCGTGGGGAATAAAACAAATACTGGTTCAAGTCTTAGAATCCCACCCATAAGCAACACAAATTGCCATCTATTATTTATTTTTCAATTATATCTCGATCACAATAATTTCCTCCGACACGCAAACATGTATAGAATAAGATATATGCAGTAACCGTTATGCAAACAACAAACTGCACGCGACGTCATCAATCGATAATTAAGGGGACGTAAGCGAGTACCCATTTCGCAACAGTATTATCAGGTGAAAAATAAAAAAAACGGTTAAAGGCATTTTCGCAACTTTTTTTTAGAAATTCTGATAATACATTCAGTTGTTAAAACGGAAAAAGTAGCTCAAATATAAAAACTGCGGATATCATCTTTCAGGGGTTACAGAGTCTTGATCAATTAATTATGAAAAAAAATCTTATCAAAAGATTGAATTTATTTGTTACCACAACAGAAATAACATTTATTATTGGATACCTTTGTATTTCCAAATACATTCAATGTGTGTAGGTTGGTAAGGAAAATATAGTTGCTTCAGCAATGCATTGTGTTTCTTTCACTCTTAGAGTTGCCTATGATTTAGTTGTGTGGACTTTGCTGTCTTAATGCAGATACCTTCCAGAAGCACTGCTATGTATTACGGCTAAAGTCCTGAGTGAAATCAAAGAACTGAAAGTACTGCTGTGACGGCTGTGTTTGTATTTTTAAAGTAATGTCAGACAGTCGATTGCAAATATAATACCCAATATCCATGCAATTTGATCAGAGTGTGTGTGTGGATCACCGTAGGTTAAAAACAAGGTCAACATATCAGTTCCAAGGAAAACCTTATTGCTACTAAAGAAGTCAAATTATACAGCAAATAATCATGTAAGTTAGTCTTCATTAGCCGTTTGAGCGATTGGCTAAGATTGGCTCAGAAAAAATGCATGTGGCTAAAATCAAATTTCACTCCAAAATGTCGCTGCAAAAAGACCTCTGTGCTAATGTTCATTGTTTAGGATCAGACAGTAATGACTGTTTGTTACACAGCTCGTATGGGTATCATGTTGACCAATCAAACTACAGCTACTTTACAGCTATTTGATTGGGGGATTTGATACCGACCGTTCCCGGGTTCGATCCCCAGTCGCGGCACTACGGTCATGGTGGAGTGCCCTTGGGCAAGGCACATTTTCTAGCCTAGTACTGGTTTGTTTACCCAGGGATCATGAATAATTAAATTTAATTGCGCGCTAAATGACCTTAGCTGTCGATGCGCCATAAAACAATATACATTCATTAAAATAACGCAATCCTTTGTTGTATGTCCTGCAGATGTTTAACTATGAATGATGCGTGATTGCCCTCTAGACTGGGCCCTAATGGAATACAAATATTAACTTAATAAGTTGTGTTTGTTTGAGTTCTTCGCCGCTTACAACATTAAATGTCATATCATGCCGGATAGGAAAGGTAAGATTAGTCCCACACCTTATGTTTACATCGTGATAAATAGATAAAAACAATATCAAATAAGCACGAATGTAAGATTCTATTTATCACATAACACCATTAAATGATTGTTTTCAATCTTTAAATCGATCTTTCTTTGTCCTCATAAGCAACGGTGACCGAAGTTCACCCCGAAGTACTAATGCATACTTCCACTGTAAAAAGTAGTCCATATCAATAACCTTTTGATTTTATACAAAATTAGTAACAAGGCACTCATAACATTTCATTTAACGAGATTTATTCTCTTTAAACAATATTTTTAATAAATGCCGATATTTAGAACAATTGTAAACAATATGCTGTCATTTAAAGTGACGTCACACTGGAGTGACGTCGCACATACGTACTGTGAGTCGGCTATTTATGTAACTAGTTACATACGATATTTATGTCACTGCTTTATGTCAATCCTGGAGTGCAGGTTATGTGATAAAAATATATAAGACATGAAACCAAAACGAATCACCTATTCGAACTCAAGAACTGTATTGACTCCAACCGTTCAGACCCATTTAGCCGGCTCTTATGGTTCAAGCACGAGGCAGACTGTGGCTGCCATTCTTGTTGCGCGTTCTCAAGCCAAAGTGGCTTCTGCACTTAAAAGTAAGAACATTATTTGTTATCGATAAAAATCTGCATTCGTCGTCAATTCGGCTCAACATTGTAGTTCGTCCTTAGAGGCTTTTACTATAAAGAGCTTATGATAAGAAATATAATATCGGAAAACAATCTTTATTTTACCTGGTTGTCTGAATTTAATACAAATCATTGATGGGGTGTGGCACGTAATTTAAGACATCATTGTTTTAAGAGGCAATTAACTCAGTGCAGAAATATTTAATAGTCCAAATGGGTTCAATTCGGAAATACCTAATTACCGACATTTTGGCCATCTTTGTTACACTTGACTTCTGGCTTCCTGTTTTCAAAACCAATACTTTTTTGAAATTTGGGTTTTCCACAAATGCAAGTTGGCTACCTCCTGAGAAGTAATTGATAAGGGGAAAAAAGAGATCAAATATTGATACCAAGTTTAAACAGAATGAGTCTGTGAAATGATCTAGTTTACGCTGACACATGGAAACTATCTTCAGACGTTTCAACTTAAAAGATGACCACATAGAAGAACATAACTTTAAAAGTTCGTTGAAATTGGTATATTGTTTTAGGAGAAGTTGTCGTTTGAAGCTAAAATTTAACAACGGACGAAGTAAAACCATCAAATATCAAAGACGTTTTAAATAAAAAATGAAACATTCACTTCAACATCGATTGATGGTATCTTGGTTCGTTTATCATTCCATGTCTAATAGGCCGGGCGGGTAAGTTTCTTAAATCATATATAATGTTTTTGCAAATCAAGATGGCCTAATGCTACGTATAATCAGTCGAATGCGTTAATCCCCCTCTCTGTCTGTCTCTCCCTTTCGATATCTCTCTCTCGCTCGCTCTCTTTCTCTCTCTCACGCGAGGGCTCTCTTTCTCCTCTCAGAAGTTCATTTACAATATGAGGAAATTCATATTTTGTTTGTCAAGGGTGTCTTGGGACTAGGAAGTGCCAATATCTGCTTAACACAGAATATGGTTTAACGCGTGTGTCCGTTTGGCCTATGTAAATAACAAGAATTCCTGCAAGATGCAGCAATTGGCGCGGGAATCAGCATTTTATGGCTTAAGAAATACTGTTTGATTCGCAAAACACGAAACCCGCTTTTAAATATATGATATAAATATTTGATAAATACGTACAACGAAAACAAAAATACCTTTTCCCAACGTGCTGACCTCGATCTCCGAAAATTATTATAAAGATTTGTCTGATGCGCGTCCTTTTTTCTACTTAATATATTCTTAAAATCGCAAATTTAGCACAGACTTTTATATCGACGTTTGTAGAGTGGTTGACCTTTTCGTAAAGTTAAGCAACGTTCATCGCGGTTAGTGCCTGGGTGGGTGACTCGCGATGGCTTAACGCCGGTACACGTTACACTATGGTTTTAGTTTACATTAAATTATAAAAAGAATATTCGAATATAAATAGACTGGTTCACTAATCTTAATGTTCTATTGAAAATTCGAACGAGAACCAGTCTAGTGACAAACTGCTACGGAAATATCCGAGAGCTGACGTCAAAAAACGGCGCATGCGCGATCACGACGATTAACACGGTGCATGCGCAAACCCATTGCACCAGTGGTAGTTCTAAACACAACCAATATATGCACTGGTGTTGATGCACCCACGCAATAAAGTATGGTATATATATATGACTATAATAAAACAGATCATTTTGAAAGGATCTATTAGGAGTAATTTGGCTTCTAAGTAATAAGTTTAATGCATTAACTATTTGATAATTGTAATTTAAAAAAGGTGTCCCCATGTGATGAACCAGCAATTTTACTCGATATAAACGGAATGCAGACGGGATAAAGACGAAATTGACGTATCGAGAACTGTTTATGAATTACGTCACTATGGTCGCATTATAAACATTGTCCGGCCAAATATATACGTTCTTGCTCGACCACTACCCGTTTAACAATGTTTTAAGGACGGGTTCGGACGTTTTGAGAACTAGTTTGTAGTGACTGAAGCTGTACCAAAGGTCTCGGTGTTTGACCTTTGGATTGTCTACACAACCGGCGGATGAACATGTTATGATTCCAAGAAAAACGCCGTTATCATCACTCGGAAATATAACATGTTGTGTATTGATCATGACCATCAAACAACACAATCTGAAAGCTATTTGTCATCATCGAAATGTATGATTTAAATTTAATTGGGATATCTAGCAAAATCTAGGACAAGAGAGTGAACGTATAGAACGTATGTTCTAACTTGGTCGACACCTCAATTAGTTCTTGACAACTGTTCAATGTCCACACAGTCTTACACGCGTTGTTAGTAACCACATATCATGAGTGTATTCAGATTCCGTGAAGTGAAACTGTGTTAGCATGTTGCTAACAGAAATAATCAATCAAAAATTGATTGATGGGCTTGGTAAATCTGTATACATTCCTGATTAAACGTTCCGATTGGATCGAATATTCCATGACCAGAACCAAGTGCTTCAGACGGCTTTTTCATCAAGAGTCACGCTGGCGGCTCTATGTGGTAATACTGATACTATGATTCGATATGGTGAGACAGAAGGTGGTCAAATATTTTCAATACTTTTGATTCTACAGTCAGACAGGACTTAGAAATACCATGAACCGTCTCTTAAGAATCAGCATCTATTAGGCAGAACCAGTCGCATGACTTTGGGGGGTATTCGGGCAACAATCCAACCATATTCGTACGGTAGTTGAAGTGCATTCTAAATATTTTGACTGGATTCTAACAGGATTTTAAATATTCCTACTATGTTCAAACTACATTCTGCATTCAAGAGCGAAGACACCCGTTCCGTGCAAGATTCGAGGTCGGTTCGAAGAGCATTCTAAGATTTCGTACGGCATTTTTACAAAGCTGTAAGAATTTAGGCCAATTTGACTTTCCTTGTGGCTCTAATTTAAAAAGAAAATCCGGCTGGTTCTGCCTAATTCCTGCTGATTCTGAATAAGTGTGACGTGCCCTTGATAAAGTTCTAGCAGCTGGCCGCGTTTTTATACGAATGTATACAGAGGATTATCGTTTGGGTTCTCCTTCGAATGTGATCAAAATGTTTCGAATGATGTCAGAATGCCGAAATACTATTTAGAATGTAGTCAGAATGCAGTTAGAAAACACTTCGATATATCGAAACTACGAATGCACCCAAACAAATTTGAGCATGAGCAAAACATTCAGACTGTCCACAAGAATCGATCAGATTATTAAATTTTGGAATGCACTCAGAATACAGGCAGAATCTTTAGAATACACTTCGAATATCCAGGAATATACCACGAATTTTCATTCCGACGACATTCTGGCTCATTCTGTCTTAAGTGTGGTTACGCATTTATCTCTTTAAAACTTGTAGAGTATCTCAGAATATGCAACAGTTTTATGCTTGAATTTTTGTTGACTCTCCCAGAATTGCGGAACAAGCTTAATAAAAGCAACAGCTGGCAATATCGGAAAACCGAAGTGTTAAATATCTTTGAGATCTGTCCGGGCATATTCTTTTGTCATCTGGTATTGAGTATAGAAGAGGGATTAACAGACATTACCATCCCGAACATTAAACATAGTTCCCTCAGGATATGATTGATTTAATTTCTTAATATTTTTAATATTTTATGGGACGATGTTTTAATGATTGAAATAAATCCCTTGTAATTGAGGAAGAAGACTATTTCCTTGTATTTCTTGCTCTCTTCATTCATCCGAGATATTAAGCATACTTCACCGTCCTTACGTATTTGTGTGTGCCAATCAGTACACAATTATATACCAGATTAAAGAAATTAAAACAATGTGAGTTCTGAGCTAAATTCCTATGTTACTTGTCAAAAGCAATATTAGGGTTGACATCTGCAAAAACGCATTATAAACGGACAAACTAATTTATAAAATACTAAGAATATTATATTGATCTATACCACTTTGGGAAAATCTGTATTTTAAATGTTGACACGATTGAACGTTACATAACAAATAATACACGTTTTATAGCAAATATGAACAAGAACAATATAAGATAATACAATGGAATAATGAAAAGCAGTTTTCCATAACTTTTCACTTATATCACGGCGTTTCCTGGATACCAGTACTACTGGTAAATTTATCTGGACACCAGCCGGCCAACCCTGAGCGCTAAGGATGACAGCCATTACTACCATTTGTTAAGCCTTTGGAATGACCCGCCCTGCGACAGAACCCGCTACCTCCCGCACTGGAGGCGAATGTTATACAACTGGACCAGGCAGTCAATACAAATAATGAAAAGGATGAAAGTGAGTTATTAAGAAAATGAAAGTACCAACAAATGCACATAATAATATTTCTAACAATGATAATAATACGGTAAAAATAATGAAGCTTCAGCTAGAAACGAATTGCATGTATCATTTAATGTCTTTTTTGAAACTTTCAATCTGTTGGTATCGATTATACATCACATAACACGTATCCTACAGACAGATTTAAAAAATAGTCTAGTTAGTCTCACTTACCGCATTTCAAAAGAATGAAGCCTCTTAATGATCATGAGTAATGGCGGCTGTGTCCTTTTACCACTTCAAATGAAAATATATGGACTACTTATTGTAGGTCCGCCTTTAGAACTAGGAAACTTAGACCCATTTCTAGAATAGCTACAACATGAATGTTAAAGAATGTAAATGTGTAATCCCCACCAACATCAAGGTAAGTTTAGGTAGGTAGTACTATAGTAATCGTATGGGAAATGGCTGCGGTACGCATTGGGTTCTTGTTTATTATCATTGTCATATAAGTAACCATTATAGCTAATATTGGATAAGACGGCTCTGTAAATGTAGTTGTAAATGGTGTTTGTTTTTTCCTCCCAATATTGAGCAATCTCAAAAGGTCACCGAGTATAAATTAGGAGACCACAATTGTTTTCCCTTGCATTACTTCCAGTCATACTGCAGTAACTGTCCTTTTTTCGGCAAAATCTATGTAAATGTAATTGAAATCAGATAAGCAGATCATTGTATTAATGATATGCCTAATAATAGTAATTTATTTGAAGTAAGCGCATATCGTCATTTCTTCGGACAACAACATGCACCAAATAAGGCAATACCAAGGTGGTTTATGAACTGTTTATAGTTTTATTCCATTTTCGATACTGTTACAAGTATTCTACAAGAAGAATTTTGATGCAAAGCTTTCAAAGACGCCGCGCACGGTTTTGAAGCATGACTTAAAGGAAGCAGATGCAGTTCAGTACATTTAAAATAATCTGTGCAAGCAGACAGGATGTAAATATTTCGAACAAGAAGGCCGAATGTCCCTTTATTTTAACAAGAAGGCCAAGATATGCCTACATTGCTCACCTGGCTACCAAAGCCTATATAAAAAGGTTACCAAGAGCAGAAAGGGTCAATATTGACGTAGGGATTAAACGTTTTATATGCTACGATCTATGTGATATTCAGCATGTGAAGTTCAGTCGTGAAATGACAAATTTAGTCCTGAAACCAATTGGTTTACGGGTTGCTTAACATTCATTGCAACTATAATGTGTCATACAAGCTGAAGTTTTAAATCCTCGAACTAGATTCATTAGATAACAAAACAAAACATAGGTGCTTAAATATTAACATATATAAAGGTGTATTGCCTCTAGTTATAAGTTAAGTGTGACACAAGCTTTGGAATGAGACGGGGAAGTCTATTCTCCTTCCAAAAAAAAAGGAAAGATATTTATGATCAAGATTGGGCATTATGAAAGTTCCCATGTACAGTCAACATATAGCAAGAATCATTAAGATTGTTTTGTTTGTTTGTAACATCACTTTAATCTTTTTGAACATGCCAGTAGAAAACTGAAAAATAAATAAAAGAAAATGGTCAAGTCAGTTCCCCAAGAGCAAAGAGCGAAAACCAGTTGGTACGAATCGTTCATCTCGAACGAAACATGAAAAACCGGGTAAGAATCCAATGAATTTTAGAATCGGATGAAATCGTGAAAACAGCGAAGTATTTATAACGAAAGGAAGCAATGACAACTTAATTACTCTATGGGAACCGATGACACCTTGTCATCTACTAAATAAGAATGACCAAAATCGCCAAGCGATGACATGCTGCATTTACATCTAATAGAACGGGTCACGTTACGGCCATGCCTATTGCATAGTTGGGTTAACGTTGTTTTTACAGTTTCTAGAATTATACTGTAATATTTAGTAATTAAAATAAATCATCATTTTCTTTAAAGATTACCCATTTATTTACAAATCTCAATATTGTAAATAGGCAAAAACATCGCCAGAACTTTTTTCTGAGCTTTGATGAATCGGGTCGTAAACTATAAAAAAGCGTACCCTAGGAAGTTAGGGGAAAGTAATTAAATACCCATTACATGTGTCAAATGTTTTGTAATAACGGTAGAAAACATACGTAATTTGTATATTTCTGTTTCCTAAATCATTTTATACAGTTTTTCTTAACAATAATAATGTTGGTTGCTCCCTTTTCGATTACGTCACCCCATGGTACAAAATTAAAACCTATCCCATATTGACGCCGCGTCAATTATAAGACGATTTAGTTGCTACTTGGAAGATGTAAACCGTGTTGTCTTCGCTTATTGTATTTTGAAGGAAATTTGATTCATTGAATGGATTTTAACGCGGTAGCTTCACCGTGTACACACTGGCTGTCAGGCACCATTCATTCCAGACAACTGAATATCTTCCCACAAAATATTTTAGCCCATGTACGTCAAGTGATCCTAGTCACAACAACCTTTTATCAGTCATTGGAAAGAACGAATTGCCAAGCCTGAGTTAGAACCTACGACCCCTGGATTGATAGCCCCCATCTTTCAACAAATACGATAAATGTTTGCCTAAATGTTACTGTGCAGCATCATTATATAACTTCGTGTTAAACATATAAATAACAACCTTTGACAATGTTGTAGAACAAGTAGATCAAGCGTGAAGATGTGGACAAATTCGGGGAATATGTTTAAACCCAATCCATTGATTTTGATTAATTTTGTTTCCTTTCTTGGTTGTGTTCATCTTTAATAGACTGCATTGGTTGATGTAGTGGCAGAACATCACCCTAGGGTGTGGAAGGTCGCGGATTCGCTCCCTGACCGGGTCATACCAAAGATTTTAAAAATGGTAGTAAAAATGGCCTCCCTCCATGACGCTCAGGATTGTGGGGCTAGCATTACGACTGACTTGCTTGTGTCAGGTTAAATGGACCAGCTGTAATTATAACTTACCAAGGAAACTCAGTGATGTAACTGAAAATATTGCTGAAAGCAGCATAAAACACAAAACAATTAGTCATCTGTAACATTTATTTACGTCAACATGTAATATTATTTCAATCGGTTTTTTTTTATCATTTACTACGAATATCTAAACAATATTATAAAGACAATTTAGAATCATATTGAAAAGATGTATTTTACTGCAGCGATTTCAAACTACAATCAATTAATTCAATAATATACTTATGCCAAAAGCTATTCAAAGATATAGAGAACGCGAGTCACGAATATAGCTTGTACAGTTTAATCTTTGTAATAAAAAGAAAAAGAGAATGTTTCCAAGATATCGGCATAGTGATTCGAACCCCATATTCAAATGTATTCCACGTACGAATGCAATGCCATACAAAATGACGCAAATAGCCAATGTTCGATCCCTTATTCAAATGAAATCATTGTACGAATGCAATGCAATACAAATGACGCAAATAGCCACTGCCCGCCGTCAAGTGTTGTACACTTCTGAAATGTAATCCCATGTCCATTTAACCAAGTGTTACGCATATACATTTACTTCGGTTATTCGTATTCCTATGAAATACCTTTTTGTTCCATTGAGATGACTCAGGTAAATCAATCAGAACAGGGTTGAATTATTTTTTTTTTTTTTAAATATGATTTATGCTCAACCCTGAGCGAAAGACCACTTTTGTAAAGCCATTCCCCGTCTGTTGCCACCACACTTAATGTTTCTCAATTACTCACTGTCTGCATAAATGACCCTGCAATTGAACTGTGAACAAAAATCTAATTGTTCTCTTCCCACGAAAAGCGTAGACAGATGCCATTTTCTTCTGTTTGCTTTAAGTGTTGCCAATGGTCTTTTGAGTTTTTTAAATATCATTAGTGTTCACAGACGGTAATCATTGTAAAAATATTATAGAAAATTCAGAATCGGCTTTAAAAGTATACATTATAATGCAATTGAAAGATAATAATCCATATATTACCTGAGACATAAGAAGGGTTAAAGACTTTTTAAGTGTATTGTTTTAAAGAAAAACGAAATGAATTATCAAGCTGTGATCAGTTCTCAATTTGTTGTTCTTATTCTTTAATCCATTTACATCGTTGTAAGCATCCATTAAACCATCTAATCCGGTAAGCTACTTAATGTATTTTCAATTATCCAGTATACCATGATTTTAGTCCCGATGAGTTTTCAAAAGATGAGTATAAGTCTTTGATTTTAGTATGCCCTATCTTGGGTCATATCTCGTACATATCTCATTTTATAAAGAAACAGAAGGTACAGATACTTAAGGTTTGCTAATTGGAGTCTGTCTTCCGTCGAGATGCCTATCCCCTTGAAGAAAATGTGTTTTCGAACACATTGACAAGAAATACTTTGTTACATTTCGCTTTTAAATGACACTTGATCCTATTTCAATTTCTCTCTAATTCGAAAATAGAAACTAATCAGACTGAACAACTGTTCACCCTAATTTGATGAAATAAGAATAGTGATGAAGTCTCGGTCAGAAACTTAATAAATGATGGTATGTCATAGGATTTAGTACATCAATCGTGTCTCATTAATCTGATGTTTTGAACAAATATGTTCTTTTAAATCTACGCTTGTTTACTCTAGAAAGTCATGGATTAGCAAAAAACAAACAAAGAAAACATGACACCCTTTATGAACACCAAAATAATATGCATAACAATTCTAAGGAGTTTAAGAGTATTGTAATGAAAGTACATGTGTCCCACGTCGTCGTATATATCCTCCGTCGGTATGGGCTAAGTCTATGTGGAAAAGCAGTCAGTTGCTTGGGAAGATTGTTTTGTGGAGTACTGGTGTGAGAAAACCAAGAAATGCATGAGTAGGTGAACTGGCCGTCGTGATATAACTAAGAAATTGTTAAAAACGGCGTTAAACCCCAATCAATCAATCAATCAATCCTCCGTATGTTGTATGTCATGTGCCCTTAAACAACATTTCCTACTAAAGCACAGACCCCATTTAAATGAAATTATGCTGGATTCATCTCTTTGTGATTCTTTATAAGATTGAATCAAGGGCTTTTGGTTCACATGCCATTAAATAGCCTGTAAAAGACAAAAGATCCAAACCTTTTCCAAACTTAAATTTGTCTTTGGTAATTTTATACAAAATATGTTCAAATAAAGTCATTTTGATTGGAAAAGAACCTCGAGTCGGAGCGTAGCTTCCCTTACATGCCAAATCTTTTCCATATAAACAATTCTCATCCAGGACGACTAAGCCAATTTTAACATAACTTATCAAATATATTTCTTTGATGAACCTTTATCAAAACGGCGCAGCCATATTCTTCTCCGTAAAAACCTGAGCAGATAAGCGCAGAATTAGCTTCCTGTTTTTACGCATCTAGTTTTGGTTTTTCACAAAATGAAACGATATCTCGATCTTACACCTAATCAAAGAGTTTCGTAGCTCAAGATAATGGGCCTTTTGTTATAGTTTCGGAGCTCCAGATAAGGGGCGTTTTGTTATAGTTTTGGAGCTTCAGATAAGGGGCGTTTTGTTATAGTTTTGGAGCTCCAGATTAGGGGCGTTTTGTTATAGTTTCGGAGCTCCAGATAAGGGGCGTTTTGTTATATTTTCGAATCTCCAGATAAGGGGCGTTTTGTTTTAGTTTTGTAGCTCCAGATTAGGGACGTTTTGTTATAGTTTCGGAGCTCCAGATAAGGGGCGTTTTGTTATAGTTTCGGAGTTCCAGATAAGGGGCGTTTTGTTATAGATTCGGAGTTCCAGATAAGGGGCGTTTTGTAATAGTTTCGGAGCTCCAGATAATGGGCGTTTTGTTACAGTTTCGGAGCTACAGATAAGGGGCGTTTTGTTATAGTTTCGTAGCTCCAGATAAGGGGCTTTTTGTTATAATTTTGGAGCTCCAGATAAGGGGCGTTTTGTTTTAGTTTTGAAGCTCCAGATTAGGGGCGTTTTGTTATAGTTTCGAAGCTCCAGATAAGGGGCGTTTTGTTATAGTTTAGAAGCTCTAGATAAGGGGCGTTTTGTTATAGTTTTGTAGCTCCAGATAAGAGGCGTTTTGTTATAGTTTTGGAGCTGCAGATAATTGGCGTTTTGTTATAGTTTCAGAACTCCAGATAAGGGGCGTTTTGTTATAGTTTTGGAGCTCCAGATAAGGGTCGTTTTGTTATAGTTTCGGAGCTCCAGATAAGGGGCGTTTTGTTATAGTTTTGGAGTTCCAGATAAGGGGCGTTTTGTTATAGTTTCGGAGTTCCAGATAAGGGGCGTTTTGTAATAGTTTGGAGCTCCAGATAATGGGCGTTTTGTTATAGTTTCGGAGCTACAGATAAGGGGCGTTTTGTTATAGTTTCGTAGCTCCAGATAAGGGGCGTTTTGTTATAATTTCGGAGCTCCAGATAAGGGGCGTTTTGTTTTAGTTTTGAAGCTCCAGATAAGGGGCGTTTTGTTATAGTCTAGAAGCTCTAGATAAGGGTCGTTTTGTTATAGTTTTGTAGCTCCAGATAAGGGGCGTTTTGTTATAGTTTTGGAGCTGCAGATAATGGCGTTTTGTTATAGTTTCGGAGCTCCAGATTAGGGGCGTTTTGTTATAGTTTTGGAGCTCCAGATAAGGGTCGTTTTGTTATAGTTTTGGAGCTCCAGATAAGGGGCGTTTTGTTATAGTTTCGGAGTTCCAGATAAGGGGCGTTTTGTTATAGTTTCGGAGTTCCAGATAAGGGGCGTTTCGTAATAGTTTCGGAGCTCCAGATAATGGGCGTTTTGTTATAGTTTCGGAGCTCCAGATAATGGGCGTTTTGTTATAGTTTCGGAGCTACAGATAATGGGCGTTTTGTTATAGTTTCGGAGCTACAGATAAGGGGCGTTTTGTTATAGTTTCGGAGCTCCAGATTAGGGGCGTTTTGTTATAGTTTTGGAGCTCCAAATAAGGGTCGTTTTGTTATAGTTTCGGAGCTCCGGATAAGGGGCGTTTTGTTATAGTTTCGGAGCTTCAGAAAATGGGCGTTTTGTTATAGTTTCGGAGCTCCAGATAAGGGGCGTTTTGTTATGGTTTTGGAGCTCCAGATAAGGATCGTTTTGTTATAGTTTTGTAGCTCCAGATTAGGGGCGTTTTGTTAAAGTCTCGGAGCTCCAGATAAGGGGCGTTTTGTTATAGTCTAGACGATACAGATAAGGGGCGTTTTGTTAAAGGTTTGTAGCTCCAGATAAGGGGCGTTTTGTTATAGTCTAGAAGCTCCAGATAAGGGGCGTTTTGTTATAGTTTTGGAGGGTCAGATAAGGAGCGTTTTGTTATAATTTTTGAGCTCTAGATAAGGGGCGTTTTGTTATAGTTTCGGAGCTCAAGCTAAGGGGCGTTTTGTTATAGTTTCGGAGCTCCAGCTAAGGGGCGTTTGATTGAAGGTTTGGAGCTCCAGATAAGGGCCTTTTTGTTATAGTTTCGGAGCTCCAGATAAGGGGCGTTTTGTTATAGTTTAGACGCTCCAGATAAGGGGCGTTTTGTTATAGTTTCGGAGCTACAGATAAGGGGCGTTTTGTTATAGTTTCGTAGCTCCAGATAAGGGGCTTTTTGTTATAATTTTGGAGCTCCAGATAAGGGGCGTTTTGTTTTAGTTTTGAAGCTCCAGATTAGGGGCGTTTTGTTATAGTTTCGAAGCTCCAGATAAGGGGCGTTTTGTTATAGTTTAGAAGCTCTAGATAAGGGGCGTTTTGTTATAGTTTTGTAGCTCCAGATAAGAGGCGTTTTGTTATAGTTTTGGAGCTGCAGATAATTGGCGTTTTGTTATAGTTTCAGAACTCCAGATAAGGGGCGTTTTGTTATAGTTTTGGAGCTCCAGATAAGGGTCGTTTTGTTATAGTTTCGGAGCTCCAGATAAGGGGCGTTTTGTTATAGTTTTGGAGTTCCAGATAAGGGGCGTTTTGTTATAGTTTCGGAGTTCCAGATAAGGGGCGTTTTGTAATAGTTTGGAGCTCCAGATAATGGGCGTTTTGTTATAGTTTCGGAGCTACAGATAAGGGGCGTTTTGTTATAGTTTCGTAGCTCCAGATAAGGGGCGTTTTGTTATAATTTCGGAGCTCCAGATAAGGGGCGTTTTGTTTTAGTTTTGAAGCTCCAGATAAGGGGCGTTTTGTTATAGTCTAGAAGCTCTAGATAAGGGTCGTTTTGTTATAGTTTTGTAGCTCCAGATAAGGGGCGTTTTGTTATAGTTTTGGAGCTGCAGATAATGGCGTTTTGTTATAGTTTCGGAGCTCCAGATTAGGGGCGTTTTGTTATAGTTTTGGAGCTCCAGATAAGGGTCGTTTTGTTATAGTTTTGGAGCTCCAGATAAGGGGCGTTTTGTTATAGTTTCGGAGTTCCAGATAAGGGGCGTTTTGTTATAGTTTCGGAGTTCCAGATAAGGGGCGTTTCGTAATAGTTTCGGAGCTCCAGATAATGGGCGTTTTGTTATAGTTTCGGAGCTCCAGATAATGGGCGTTTTGTTATAGTTTCGGAGCTACAGATAATGGGCGTTTTGTTATAGTTTCGGAGCTACAGATAAGGGGCGTTTTGTTATAGTTTCGGAGCTCCAGATTAGGGGCGTTTTGTTATAGTTTTGGAGCTCCAAATAAGGGTCGTTTTGTTATAGTTTCGGAGCTCCGGATAAGGGGCGTTTTGTTATAGTTTCGGAGCTTCAGAAAATGGGCGTTTTGTTATAGTTTCGGAGCTCCAGATAAGGGGCGTTTTGTTATGGTTTTGGAGCTCCAGATAAGGATCGTTTTGTTATAGTTTTGTAGCTCCAGATTAGGGGCGTTTTGTTAAAGTCTCGGAGCTCCAGATAAGGGGCGTTTTGTTATAGTCTAGACGATACAGATAAGGGGCGTTTTGTTAAAGGTTTGTAGCTCCAGATAAGGGGCGTTTTGTTATAGTCTAGAAGCTCCAGATAAGGGGCGTTTTGTTATAGTTTTGGAGGGTCAGATAAGGAGCGTTTTGTTATAATTTTTGAGCTCTAGATAAGGGGCGTTTTGTTATAGTTTCGGAGCTCAAGCTAAGGGGCGTTTTGTTATAGTTTCGGAGCTCCAGCTAAGGGGCGTTTGATTGAAGGTTTGGAGCTCCAGATAAGGGCCTTTTTGTTATAGTTTCGGAGCTCCAGATAAGGGGCGTTTTGTTATAGTTTAGACGCTCCAGATAAGGGGCGTTTTGTTATAGTTTCGGAGCTCAAGATAAGGGGCGTTTTGTTATAGTTTCGAAACTCCGGATAAGGGGCGTTTTGTTAAAGTTTAAAAGCTCCAGATAAGGGGCGTTTTGTTATAGTTTTGTAGATCCAGATTAGGGGCGTTTTGTTATAGTTTCGGAGCTCCAGATAAGGGGCGTTTTGTTATAGACAAACATAGAGAACCCACATCATAAGATTAGGCTACCTAATAAAAAAGATATTGAACGTAAAAGAGGTGTATACCCTTCCTCATCAGGACCTCGGGTTATAAGTTTATCTTCTATACGTATTGCCGTCGCGCAACGTCATTATGGTAATGTACTTTATCTAATCAGGTTATATATTGATCAGTTTCAATTGAGCCTTGTTGTCCTTCATTGAGGTTAAACTGTAGCTTATCCATAGTAGCATTATCTAAAAATAACACAGGTGCGTATTAATTATACCACGCGTACCTCGCCTTCGTGATGTACTTAACCCTTTCCCTCGTATAGACGCTTTCTGACGCCTCTGTAGCAGACGGCTATTTGAAAATATAGTGACAAAACGTGCAATTTCTCCTTTTTTCACTTTTAGTCATAGGTTATCCATTCAATTATGGAGATTTTCTATGTTTTGACAAAGTACGTTCAAAGTCGTCTGCTGCAGAATTGTCGTATGAGGGAAAGGGTTAACGCTTCCAATCAAGTTACATATTATTCATTTTACTTTTGAGCATGACACTTGTCGTCCTTTACTGAAGTTTTGCATGTACCGTTATTTTATTTCTGTGAAGAGGAATTGATGCATATTTATTATATCTCGTCTACGTGGTGTACGGGTTGTATCAATTTAATTCATACATTACTTCTTTTGTACAAAACTGTTGTCTACGCATTGCATCACGTTCATTCATACATTACTTCTTTTGTACAAAACTGTTGTCTACGCATTGCATCACGTTCATTCATACATTACTTCTTGTGTACAAAACTGTTGTCTACGCATTGCATCACGTTCATTCATACATTACTTCTTGTGTACAAAACAGTTGTCTACGCATTGCATCACGTTCATTCATACATTACTTCTTTTGTACAAAACTGTTGTCTACGCATTGCATCACGTTCATTCATACATTACTTCTTTTGTACAAAACTGTTGTCTACGCATTGCATCACGTTCGTTCATACATTACTTTTTTTGTACAAAACTGTTGTCTACGCATTGCATCACGTTCATTCATACATTACTTCTTTTGTACAAAACTGTTGTCTACGCATTGCATCACGTTCATTCATACATTACTTCTTTTGTACAAAACTGTTGTCTACGCATTGCATCACGTTAATTCATACATTACTTCTTTTGTACAAAACTGTTGTCTACGCATTGCATCACGTTCATTCATACATTACTTCTTTTGTACAAAACTGTTGTCTACGCATTGCATCACGTTCATTCATACATTACTTTTTTTGTACAAAACTGTTGTCTACGCATTGCATCACGTTAATTCATACATTACTTCTTTTGTACAAAACTGTTGTCTACGCATTGCATCACGTTCATTCATACATTACTTCTTGTGTACAAAACAGTTGTCTACGCATTGCATCACGTTCATTCATACATTACTTCTTTTGACAAAACTGTTGTCTACGCATTGCATCACGTTCATTCATACATTACTTCTTTTGTACAAAAATGTTGTCTACGCATTGCATCACGTTCATTCATACATTACTTCTTGTGTACAAAACAGTTGTCTACGCATTGCATCACGTTCATTCATACATTACTTCTTTTGACAAAACTGTTGTCTACGCATTGCATCACGTTCATTCATACATTACTTCTTTTGTACACAACTGTTGTCTACGCATTGCATCACGTTCATTCATACATTACTTCTTATGTACAAAACAGTTGTCTACGCATTGCATCACGTTCATTCATACATTACTTCTTTTGACAAAACTGTTGTCTACGCATTGCATCACGTTCATTCATACATTACTTCTTTTGTACAAAAATGTTGTCTACGCATTGCATCACGTTCATTCATACATTACTTCTTGTGTACAAAACAGTTGTCTACGCATTGCATCACGTTCATTCATACATTACTTCTTTTGACAAAACTGTTGTCTACGCATTGCATCACGTTCATTCATACATTACTTCTTTTGTACACAACTGTTGTCTACGCATTGCATCACGTTCATTCATACATTACTTCTTATGTACAAAAATGTTGTCTACGCATTGCATCACGTTCATTCATACATTACTTCTTGTGTACAAAACAGTTGTCTACGCTTTGCATCATGTTCATTCATACATTACTTCTTTTGACAAAACTGTTGTCTACGCATTGCATCACGTTCATTCATACATTACTTCTTTTGTACACAACTGTTGTCTACGCATTGCATCACATTCATTCATACATTACTTCTTTTGTTCAAAACTGTTGTCTACGCATTGCATCACGTTCGTTCATACATTACTTCTTTTGTACAAAACTGTTGTCTACGCATTGCATCACGTTCGTTCATACATTACTTCTTGTGTACAAAACTGTTGTCTACGCATTGCATCACGTTCATTCATACATTACTTCTTATGTACAAAAATGTTGTCTACGCATTGCATCACGTTCATTCATACATTACTTCTTGTGTACAAAACTGTTGTCTACGCATTGCATGACGTTCATTCATACATTACTTCTTATGTACAAAAATGTTGTCTACGCATTGCATCACGTTCATTCATACATTACTTCTTTTGTACAAAACTTTTAAGTACAGTACGACTTCTAGGAAAAAAGTGGATAATACGCGGAATAGCCGCACAATTTCTATATTTGGAGCAAGTGTGTGATCGGATCAGTATATAAGATAGATGAAAAGCGCCAACCACGGAAGACATTGCGGGTGTTAGGTCGTTGTATACGTTTGTTTTATTTTCGTAAAATTACTTAAACATTGAATTACCTTACTATGTAAATTATATATCGTAATTTGGAAACAGTGACTCATGGAATAAAGGAATGGAAAACCAGGTACAATGATTGTGTTATTCTATTTGCGTTATAACTTGCGAATGTATTGAGCTTATGTTACCCAGATACCGTTCCCGGTACGTGACCATTAACCCGCAAGGTCTCTGCTGCCTTTGTTACAATGTGTTACATTATGTCGAGTAGATTCACGCATTACATCTAGTGAAATGCAAAAGTATCATGTAACAGCTGTTTCTGACTTATATAGTGACATGCGGTATGCATTGAACACATATTCCTTCCATTTAAAGACTTATTCAGAGGTCCAGATACGGGCAGGTATGCAGCTCTTTTCTCCACAATATCTTTCTTATTATCCCACAAATATATTTATCTTGGTACTCAACAAAATGGTCTCATTGAGACAATTACTTTGAGTACCAACAACATAGGGTTATAGGGTCAAAATAGAACATGCAGAACGCCCCTTATCTAGAGCTCTGCTTATTGAATGGTTTCCCAAAAAACAGTTCGATTAAATGTTTCATATTTAAAAGATCCCATGTGACACATCAAATATTTGGAGCGGTCCTCCAGGAAAACCAACATTTACGTAATTATCACATGTGTAGATGAGCAGTGCTCCAGGAAAACCAACATTTACGTAATTATCACATGTGTAGATGAGCGGTGCTCAAGGAAAACCAACGTTTACGTAAGTATCACATGTGTAGATGAGCGGTGCTCAAGGAAAACCAACGTTTACGTAATTATCACATGTGTAGATGAGCAGTGCTCCAGGAAAACCAACATTTACGTAATTATCACATGTTTAGATGAGCAGTGCTCCAGGAAAACCAGTGTTTACGTAATTATCACATGTGTAGATGAGCAGTGATCCATGAAAACCAACATTTACGTAATTATCACATGTGTAGATGAGCGGTGCTCCAGGAAAACCAACATTTACGTAATTCTCACATGTGTAGATGAGCGGTGTTCCAGAAAAACAACTTTTACGTATTAATCACATGTGTAGATGAGCGACAACTTTAACTTTATTATCACACGTGTAGATGAGCGACAACTTTAACGTAATTATCACACGTGTAGATGAGCGACAACTTAAACGTTGTTATCACACGTGTAGATGAGTGACAACTTTAACGTTATTATCACACGTGTAGATGAGCTAAAACTTTAACGTAATTATCACACGTGTAGATGAGCGAAAACTTTAACCTTATTATCACACCTGTAGATGAGCGACAACTTTAACCTTATTATCACACGTGTAAATAAGCGACAACTTTAACCTTATTATCACACGTGTAGATGAGCGGTGCTTCAGGAAAATCAACTTTAACGTAATTATCACACGTGTAGATGAGCGACAACTTAAACGTTGTTATCACACGTGTAGATGAGTGACAACTTTAACGTTATTATCACACGTGTAGATGAGCGACAACTTAAACGTTAGTATCACACGTGTAGATGAGCGACAACTTTAACGTTATTACCACACGTGTAGATGAGCGACAACTTTAACCTTATTATCACACGTGTAGATGAGCAGTGCTTCAGGAAAATCAACTTTAACGTAATTATCACACGTGTAGATGAGCGACAACTTAAACGTTATTATCCCACGTGTAGATGAGTGACAACTTTAACGTTATTATCACACGTGTAGATGAGCGACAACTTAAACGTTATTATCACACGTGTAGATGAGCGTCAACTTTAACTTTATTATCACACGTGTACATGAGCGACAACTTTAACGTTATTACCACATGTGTAGATGAGCGACAACTTTAACTTTATTATCTCATGTGTAGATGAGCAACAAATTCAACGTTATTACAACACATGTAGATGAGCTACAACTTTAACTTTATTATCACACGTGTAGATGAGCTACAACTTTAACGTTATTATCACACGTGTAGATGAGCGTCAACTTTAACTTTATTACCACATGTGTAGATGAGCGACAACTTAAACGTTATTATCACACGTGTAGATGAGCGTCAACTTTAAAGTTATTACCACACGTGTAGATGAGCGACAACTTTAACGTTATAACCACACGTGTAGATGAGCGACAACTTACACGTTATAACCACACGTGTAGATGAGCGACAACTTTAACCTTATTATCACACCTGTAGATGAGCGACAACTTTAACGTTATTATCACACGTGTAAATAAGCGACAACTTTAACCTTATTATCACACGTGTAGATGAGCGGTGCTTCAGGAAATCAACTTTAACGTAATTATCACACGTGTAGATGAGCGACAACTTAAACGTTGTTATCACACGTGTAGATGAGCGACAAATTTAACGTTATTATCACACGTGTAGATGAATTACAACTTTAACGTTATTATCACACGTGTAGATGAGCTACAACTTTAACGTTATTATCACACGTGTAGATGAGCGAAAACTTTAACCTTATTATCACACGTGTAGATGAGCGACAACTTTAACGTTATTATCACACGTGTAAATAAGCGACAACTTTAACCTTATTATCACACGTGTAGATGAGCGGTGTTTCAGGAAAATCAACTTTAACGTAATTATCACACGTGTAGATGAGCGACAACTTAAACGTTGTTATCACACGTGTATATGAGTGACAACTTTAACGTTATTAACACACGTGTAGATGAGCGACAACACGTTGTTATCACACGTGTAGATGAGTGACAACTTTAACTTTATTATCACACGTGTAGATGAGCGACAACTTTAACGTTATTACCACACGTGTAGATGAGCGACAACTTTAACCTTATTATCACACGTGTAGATGAGCGACAACGTAAACGTTATTATCCCACGTGTAGATGAGCGACAACTTAAACGTTATTATCCCACGTGTAGATGAGTGACAACTTTAACTTTATTATCACACGTGTAGATGAGCGACAACTTAAACGTTATTATCACACGTGTAGATGAGCGTCAACTTTAACCTTATTATCACACGTGTAGATGAGCGGTGCTTCAGGAAAATCAACTTTAACGTAATTATCACACGTGTGACAAAAGATCTAACTGTAGTATCTCTACAAATATTTCAAGAAACCGTATGTGACTAATTAGCGAACATAGCGCGTGTGTATTTATTTTTAAATCCTTAATTTGTTTTTCGTTGCTCGTTTATTTTAAAATTGTTGCGAGGAAAACCTCAAATCAAGTCCGACTAATATTATAAAGAATGTGATATATTAACGTTACCATTAACTGATAAAACCATTGTGAAGAAATTTGATAAAGGCACTTGTTAATCCTTTTCCTCATATAGACGCTTTATGACGCCTCTGCAGCAGAGGGCTATTTGAAAACATAGTGACAAAAGAAGAAATTGCACAAAACGTGCAATTTCTCTTTTTGCCACAATGTTTTCCACTTTTAGTCATAGGTTATCCATTCAATTATGGAGATTTTCTATGTTTTGACAAAATACGTTCAAAGTCGTCCGCTGCAGAATTGTCGTATGAGGGAAAGGGTTAATTAAGGAGTGGTTTTAAATACAGGAAGATACTAGCCAATTATAATAAAGATTATAACTAAGCAAAAAAAAAAAAATCCAATTTATCCCCTTCCGACTGTTAGTAATTTCATGTCTCACAATGACGTCTTTTAAAAATGTCGTGCCGGTTATGATGTGTAATTCATTAAGGCGACCATTTATAATTACCACAATTAAATCCTGAGAGAATTTAAAAAAAAAAACGATCTTTACCAAATGGAAACATTTAATGAAAAGGCTGCTATGTCTCCTTAGGAACAATATCTACTTTTCTCACAAAGTTTTCTGAACTTCTGAACTGCAGAGTCGCGTATCGTCGGGCCCAGTTGGTCGTTGCAGACGTTTACTGTCGGGAGCAACTCCACTAATCAATTAGCTATAAAGAAGCTGGATTTCGATTAGCCCTTTCCACTACCGAATTTCGAAAAGTCGATACTTCCATATTGAAAATTGGACCGCTCCATTTTTTCATCAAACAGGAAATTTGGTTATATTCACTGTCTAAGTGGCAAACAATGCAGATTTCAGGAGAGACAGCTCGTTACGAGCTGTCTTACCTGAAATCTGCATTGTTTGAAAAAGTCTGTAATTGCCTTTGGCAGCGAAATAATATGCTGTTATCTTCTAACGTAAGATTCAATTCAAAACACACTTGTTGAGTTGTTATGATAGTTCAGTGACATTTTTTAAAAATATTTTTTTCATAGAAATACGTTAAGGGGACTCTCGATTATAATTCAAATACACCGACTCGAACTCAAACTAATTTCTGGAACGAATTTGTATATAGTAGTCATTGTGCTTGCTTGGGAATATAGCCGTAAAGCATTGCAGTGATTCTAGAAAGTATCTGAACTAAGCAAAACATGAAAATTAAAATGATTGGGATCATAACATGTAATAACATTTACGAATGCCTGCACTGCGTTATTGTCTATAAGAAGCTTTATTCGAGCTACGTCATGCAATTATGACCTGTCTCCGTAACGGGATCATATAAAGGTAAATTGTGACCTGTCTCTGTAACGGGATCATATAAAGGTAAATTGTGACCTGTCTCTGTAACGGGATCATATAAAGGTAAATTGTGGCCTGTCTCTGTAACGGGATCATATAAAGGTAAAGTGCGACCTGTCTCCGTTACGGGATCATATAAAGGTAAATTGTGACCTGTCTCCGTTACGGGATCATATAAAGGTAAATTGTGACCTGTCTCCGTTACGGGATCATATAAAGGTAAATAATTACCTGTCTCCGTAACGGGATCATATAAAGGTAAATTGTGACCTGTCTCTTTAACGGGATCATATAAAGGTAAATTATGACCTGTCTCCGTTACGGGATCATATAAAGGTAAATTGTGACCTGTTTCTGTAACGGGATCATATGAAGGTGAATTGTGACCTGTCTCCGTAACGGGATCATATAAAGGTAAATTGTGACCTGTCTCCGTAACGGGATCATATAAAGATAAATTGTGACCTGTCTCCGTAAAGGGATCATATAAAGATAAATTGTGACCTGTCTCCGTAACGAGATCATATAAAGGTAAATTGTGACCTGTCTCCGTAACGGGATCATATAAAGATAAATTGTGACCTGTCTCCGTAACGGGATCATATAAAGATAAATTGTGACCTGTCTCCGTAAAGGGATCATATAAAGATAAATAGTGACCTCTCTCCGTAACGGGATCATATAAAGACTAATTGTGACCCGTCTCCCTAACTGGATCATATAAAGGTAAATTATGACCTGTACGGGATCATATAAAGGTAAATTATGACCTGTCTCGGTAACGGGATCATATAAAGGTAAATTGTGATCTGTCTCGGTAACGGGATCATATAAATGTAAATTATGACCTGTACGGGATCATATAAAGGTAAATTTGTACGGGATCATATAAAGGTAAATTATGACCTGTCTCTTTAACATGATCATATAAAGGTAAATTATGACCTGTCTCCGTTACGGGATCATATAAAGGTAAATTGTGACCTGTCTCTGTAACGGGATCATATAAAGGTGAATTGTGACCTGTCTCCGTAACGGGATCATATAAAGGTAAATTGTGACCTGTCTCCGTAACGGGATCATATAAAGGTAAATTGTGACCTGCCTCCGTTTTATGGGATCATATAAAGATAAATTATGACCTGTCTCCGTAACGGGATCATATAAAGGTAAGTAATGACCTGTCTCCGTAATGGGATCATATAAAGATAAATTGTGACCTGTGTCCGTAACGGGATCATATAAAGGTATATTATGAACTGTCTCCGTAACGGGATCATATAAAGGTAAATTGTGACCTGTCTCCGTAACGGGATCATATAAAGGTTAATTGTGACCTGTCTCCGTAACGGGATCATATAAAGGTAAATTGTGACCTGTCTCCGTAACGGGATCATATAAAGGTAAATTGTGACCTGTCTCCGTAACGGGATCATATAAAGGTAAATTATGACCTGTCTCCGTAATGGGATCATATAAAGGTAAATTGTGACCTGTCTACAGTTCTAGTTTGTTGTCAAAAGATTCATCCTGCACTAAATTAAATAATTTATCGGAAGATGAGAACTCCAGATGATGCTTCTACTTAATTACAAAAGCTTGTCGAAGTCTTCACTGTGCGTAAATCATTAATACCTTTAATCGCTAAATGCGGGTAATTTCTATTTTAATAATATATAATATTCTTTTGCGCTCATAAGTACATTCCAATTTTGGTAAGGTAACATAAAACAAGCCGATAGGCGACGTGGGATTAGCCTTGGTTGTGGGTCCTTAGCAACGAAACTCAAACGCGCACACCCTGAGCCCGTATGGCACCTGTTCACCAAGTTTCATCGGAATCGGCCCATCGATTACAAACAAACAGACAGACAGACAGCCGGAAAAGCCTGACAATAAAGGATATCTAACGAAGCGAATCCCAATAATTAACTGATGGATTATCCTGTTGAACTGTACTGCACACTTAATTAATCAAGAAATTAGCACGAGTTTAAAATAGAATCGATGGAGAAGGTTTTACTCTGCGGACCCCAAAAAGAGAAATTTATTATATAAACGAGAATTTTAAGTTACAGCTTGGCGAGTTATTCTCATTCTGGTAAGTTCGCTTCGTGATCAGAGTCATTACGCATCAGGAGCGGGATAAATAGTCCGCGATAGATCATCAAAAAGTATCACATATTTCCTAAATATCCTGGCCTGCACGATAACGCTGTGTGATAATGACATTTTCATTCCAGCGGTTACATTGAATTCACACCCAAAATATTATCAAATTATGGCTGGTCGTTAAGAAACTGAAGAAGTCTTACAAATCTAATTAAATCCATGTTACGTCAACATGTACACCTTTCTAGTTTAAAGACTGTGAAGTTTTATTTTCTGTGTATATAGATATTGAGATTGTTTGGCAATATTCTCTTTAAAACCAGCTGTAAGTCATTTGCTACCAGTGTAAAACCCAAATCAGTTAGCTCATATACGCTGTCTGATCTGTCGCCAATTAGTTCTTTAACCATTTCCCTCATACGGCAATTCTGCAGCACACGACTTTGAACGTATTTTGTCAAAAAATAGAAAAATCTCCAAAATTGAATGGATAACCTATGACAAAAAGTGGAAAACATTGTGGCAAACGGAGAAATTGCACGTTTTGTGCAATTTCTTCTTTTGTCACTATGTTTTCAAAAAGCCGTCTGCTGCAGAGGTCGAATCCCGGCTCGGCTGGAACTTTCTTTCCGACGATTGACAAAAGTCAATGCGACACGCGTCATTCGTCTTCCACCAATGGGCTAAGTCTATTTGGAAAAGCAGCCAGTTGCTTGGGAAGATTGTTGTGTGGAGTACCGGTGTGAGAAAACCAGGAAATGCATGAGTAGGTGAACTGGCCGCCGTGATATAACTGAGAAATTGTTAAAAACGGCGTTAAACCCCAATCAATCAATATTAACTTGTAATTATTAATATACAGGGAAGGGACATCTTAAACCTACTACCAGGAATCCGCTGTGGTCGAGTGGTTAGCGTCGGGGACTTCGAAACCGGGTGTCCCGGGTTCGATCACCAGTTGCGGCACTAAGGTCATGGTGGAGTGCCTTTGGGCAAGGCACATTTTCTAGCCTAGTACTGGTTTGTTTACCCAGGGATCATGAACAAGTGAACTGTCGCCGGTATATAACTGAAATATTGTTGAAAGCGGCGTAAAACACCAATAATTAAATAAATAAATTAAACCTACTACCTTATCATTTATTGATTTCAAATCTGTTTGTTTGAATTACGAGTGTTGACGTGATACATGTATGTGCATTGACTGTTTACTTGATTAACGACGCTTTAAAATATGCATAGAAAAATAGTTGCGTGTCTTATAAATGTAAAGTATGCTTTTGACTCATAATGATAAATTCTACTCCTTTTACTTAGTTGCTATCATTATTATATGAGACAGGTTGGACAAAAATAAGCGGGCATTTCAAACAATGTAGGTTCAGATCTCCCTGTAAATCTGCTCTGTGTTATCATACTTGACACAATTTGACAATTAAGCTTTTTTTAAATAATCTAAACGGTGGAAATCTTGATCAGACTGTGTGGATTCACAGGCTGATCTGGATCTGCATTGTTATCAAACGTCAACTTGTACATATTCCCATTATTTATAATTCATGGAAGGGTATCTAAACTATCATATCTTGGTACGTGAACGGACTCTCCAAAAATAAAACATGCCAATACGATGATATGACACTACCCAACAGATGTTCTCTTACATTAGTGTTCTTCAGAAAAGAAATACCCGGCCGGGTAGCTCAGTTGGTAGCGTATCTGACTTGTGATCTGTAGGTCACGGGTTCGATACCCGGTTGAGGCGAACATTCTTTCGGGCGATTTTTCCCATTGCCTCTCACCTCTGATTTATGTGAGAAAGTAGTCAGTGGCTTCGAAAGAATGTTGTGCAAGTACTGGTGTGGGAAAGCCAGGAAAACATGGGTAGGTGCACTGACCGACGTGATATGACCAAAGCTGTTGAAAGCGGCGTTAAACTCCAAACAAACAAACAAATCAGAAAAGAAATAAATATCAAATGTTTGATAGTGATACATCCTAATTCGCGCGACACACAGAGATTGCCTCAAGTGACCATTTTGAGTGATCGCCTGACATATGCTTGATTTATTGGTGTATTTTCTTCAGCTTTGTAATTGATTAATACTAAACAACAACCCTGTGATGAATTACTATTAAGATCAATTAGTGTTTTCCAATAAAATCACGAGGACATTTTAAAGAGATATCCTGTGGCTTGCGCCTAAATAAGGAAAAAATCTGACGCAAATAGATAATTGCGATTTATTTATTGCCTCTGGACCTTACCGTACAATATACACGCTTCCAAGTGAGTTTGCCACCTATACGGTGTAGTGGTAGATCCCCGGCCGGTCATACCTCCTTGGCGTCAGGACTCATAAATGGACCAGTAGTGATGGTAACTTACCCAGGAAACGCCATGATATAACTGATTTTTTTTTAAAGTGGCGTAAAACATCAAACAATCAATCAGTCAATTCAATTGAGTTATCAAATGTTATTTGCAAAAAGTACTTTCATTTAGATTTAAAATAAATTATTCGTTATGGTTTTTCGTTCATTCCTTTAATAGAGGACATACAGTTTTCTACCCAGTATGTTGTTGGTGTTTTGTCCAATATGGGTTTGTTGTTGTTGGTGTTGTGTCCAGTATGGGTTTGTTGTTGTTGGTGTTCTGTACAGTATGGGTTTGTTGTTGGTGGTGTTCTGTCCAGTATGGGTTTGTTGTTGTTGGTGTTCTGTCCAATATAGGTTTGTTGTTGGTGGTGTTCTGTCCAATATGGGTTTGTTGTTGTTGGTGTTCTGTCCAATATAGGTTTGTTGTTGCTGGTGTTCTGTCCAATATGGGTTTGTTGTTGTTGGTGTTCTGTCCAGTATGGGTTTGTTGTTGGTGGTGTTCTGTCCAATATGGGTTTGTTGTTGTTGGTGTTCTGTCCAGTATGGGTTTGTTGTTGGTGGTGTTCTTTCCAGTACGGGTTTGTTGTTATTGTTTGGTTGTTTAAAGGGAGTGGAAGATTATTTAATTTCAATGTGGTAGTAATGTACATGTATACACTGCTGTGAGACTGTTGCATGGATGCAACGTTTTAAAAATAATCGCCCTATTACATGTAAACACTACTGTGAGAGTGTTCCATGGATGCAACGTTTTAAAAATAATTGCCCCTATTACATATAACACTCTCCTTCATGTAGACGCATCACATGTTGACGCATCTGCAGCAAGTTCTCATTTTGCCACACTGTTTCCAACTATATTCAATAATTGATTGACGCCTTACAACAAATAATCGTCTGGAATCAGGTCTACCAGGGCACCCATGCAGTATGATCTGGCTCTGCATGGTTCACCAATCAGGGCACCCATGCAGTATGATCTGGCTCTGCATGGTTCACCAAGCAGGGCACCCATGCAGTATGATCTGGCTCTGCATGGTTCACCAAGCAGGGCACCCATGCAGTATGATCTGGCTCTGCATGGTTCACCAAGCAGGACACCCATGAAGTATGATATGGCTCTGCATGGTTCACCAACCAGGGCACCCATGCAGTATGATCTGGCTCTGCATGGTTCACCAAGCAGGGCACCCATGCAGTTTGATCTGGCTCTGCATGGTTCACCAATCAGGGCACCCATGCAGTATGATATGGCTCTGCATGGTTCACCAATCAGTGCACCCATGAAGTATGATCTGGCTCTGCATGGTTTACCAAGCAGGGCACCCATGCAGTATGATCTGGCTCTGCATGGTTCATCAATCAGGGCACCCATGCAGTATGATCTGGCTCTGCATGGTTCACCAATCAGGGCACACATGAAGTATGATCTGGCTCTGCATGGTTCACCAAGCAGGGCACCCATGCAGTATGATCTGGCTCTGCATGGTTCACCAATCAGGGCATCCATGCAGTATGATCTGGCTCTGCATGGTTCATCAATCAGGGCACCCGTGCAGTATGATCTGCCTCTGCATGGTTCACCAAGCAGGGCACCAATGCAGTATGATCTGGATCTGCATGGTTCATCAATCAGGGCACCCATGCAGTTTGATCTGGCTCTGCATGGTTTAAATCAGGGCACCCATGCAGTATGATCTGGCTCTGCATGGTTCACCAATGAAGGGCACCCATGCAGTATGATCTGGCTCTGCATGGTTCACCAATGAAGGGCACCCATGCAGTATGATCTGGCTCTGCATGGTTCACCAATCAGGGCACCCATGCAGTATTATCTGGCTCTGCATGGTTCACCAATCATGGCACCCATGCAGTATGATCTGGCTCTGATTGGTTCACAAATCAGGGCACCCTTGCAGTATGATCTGGCTCTGATTGGTTCACCAATCAGGGCACCCATGCAGTATGATCTGGCTCTGCATGGTTCACCAATCAGGGCACCCATGCAGTATGATCTGGCTCTGCATCGTTCACCAATCATGGCACCCATGAAGTATGATCTGGCTCTGCATGGTTCACCAATGAAGGGCACCCATGCAGTATGATCTGGCTCTGATTGGTTCACCAATGAAGGGCATCCATGCAGTATGATCTGGATCTGCATGGTTCGCCAATGAAGGGCACCCATGCAGTATGATCTGACTCTGATTGGTTCACCAATGAAGGGCACCCATGCAGTATGATCTGGCTCTGATTGGTTCATAAATGAAGAGCACCCATGCAGTATGATCTGGATCTGCATGGTTCACCAATCAGGGCACCCATGCAGTATGATCTGGCTCTGATTGGTTCACCAATCAGGGCACCCATGCAGTATGATCTGGCTCTGATTGGTTCACCAATCAGGGCACCCACGCAGTATGATCTGGCTCTGCATGGTTCACCAATCAGGGCACCCATGCAGTATTATCTGGCTCTGCATGGTTCACCAATCATGGCACCCATGAAGTATGATCTGACTCTGCATTGTTCACCAATCATGGCATCCATGAAGTATAATCTGGCTCTGCATCAGGGGCGTAGCTTGGTAATATTCAAAGTGTAGGCTGTCTCGTGAGAAAATCAACATTGAGGACTCTGCGTAAAGTATCGAGCCGGATCTGACTAAGCTTGCCACACAGGCGTACCCGGATATACACTTTTCGCCTCCTGTGGATTTTCTGTTTCAGGAATCACGACTCTATTTATCCCCCTTAGACGGAATGTCTCGGCCGGATCAGTCTGCGCGGACAGCGCATTTTGATCTAGTCGATACATTACGCATATGTGTATCGCTGCAGCTGCATCTTGTTAGAACAAATGTGTCGGCACGTGCCCACAGTGCCTAAGAGGGGCTACGCCCATGTGCATGGTTCACCAATTAGTCATAGAAGTTTTAAAGAAATCAATCAGTATATATTTGGATCCCGTATGATGGATGATGCGCAGGCGTGTCATTTTGCCGTAAGTTTAGTTTACAAAGTCGTCTGTTTTAGAATAGGGTTATACAGTTGACAGCCTCTGTCTTACTCATTAATCCCAGTTGCTGTTTTATTTTGTGTTGTTATGATTTGTTTCAATTTGTTTTAAGAAGGGTTTGCTTCCTTTGGAATGTAAATACATTTAGTAGGAATTCAGTTCTTCAAGTTATGCTAATTGCTTTATCTCAAAAACGTGATATTCGGGTTGAATACATTGATTGATTGATTGGGGTTTAACGCCGTTTTTAACAATTTATCAGTCATATCACGGCGGCCAGTTCACCTACTCATGTGTTTCCTGGTTTTCCCACACCAGCACTCCACACATCAATCCTCCCAAGCAACTGGCTGCTTTTCCACGAGTTGAATACAACGTGGGGTTTAATTAATACGTAGTTCACGGTCCTCTAAAGACGGATGTCATCAATTA
Source organism: Serripes groenlandicus (assembly GCA_031761405.1). Taxonomy (NCBI): domain Eukaryota; kingdom Metazoa; phylum Mollusca; class Bivalvia; order Cardiida; family Cardiidae; genus Serripes; species Serripes groenlandicus. The sequence goes on along the minus strand of JASEVX010000005.1, from coordinate 91,863,134 downwards.
CAGTAGACTGACATTAATAAACGAACATAATATTTGAAACGAACAATATCCATGGCATATTCAATATTGGAAAACTAAAACCTTGGGGTGATCCTGAATTAACCGGACTCCGTCTATAACTTCGGTATTTAATGACAACTATTTATGACACACAAACAATATGAGGCATCATCTTTCATACACGTTACCTCAACATTTCCATTCTCACATTCGACAAATTGACGACATAGAAACGTCTAGACAAACATATGAAAAATCTCTTTACAAAAAATATAGTTAAAACAATTGTGGCTAAAGGAGTAAATGCTCTGTTTGCTACAATGTTTTCCAAAGTCGTCCACTGCAGATGCATCAAGAAACGTCTATGTGTAGGAAAGGTTTAATGTGGTTTAAAAAGAGCGTCTCATACAGGCACTAATTGAATGATGCCGTTGCAGACACTGTAATTGAGTAAGTTATATTCAAGATTTATTCTTTTAGCACAATGGCATAATGTAGGATTTATTCGAATTGTCTTGTCAAATAAAGAAATGAAATCGCATGTCGCATAAATTGCCCTCGATTCTTACTTATAAACCATGCACGTTATACCGTCTAATGACGTCTTGAATAAATGAATAAAAGAGTGAAGTGTTATCACATAAATACCCTTATTTTCATGTTGAGAACAAATCACGGAACAACGATATCCAACATGTGTGATAACAAAAACACGTCATACACGCGACTACTTTTTGACCTTTATCTTTATTATGTTTATTGTTAAGTTGTTAAATTTTACACATTGAAAAATGCAATAATACGTTATTTTGAATAAATAACGAGTCTTAATTGTTTAAAACATTGTTGTTTTTTTCTTCTTATTCAAAAATGATGAGGACTACTTTTTTATGCGGTGAATCACAAGTTCTCATGAAGAATAGGTTATTCGGTCTTTGTTTTGATGTTGTCAATATTTTTCATTAAAACAAACTGTTTAGGTGATAAAGAGAATCCATCACTCGTTTTTCTTTGGAGAAGATTTCTTAAATTCGTCTCGAAAAAGAGAGTTATTAACCTCGCCAAGAGGCTCGGTTAATAATCGTCTTTTTCTAGACTCATTTAAGAAATCTTGATCTCCAAAGAAAACTCATGATGGATCCTATATATACGTTGTTTTCAACATTATTTCAGTGAGGCTATATCAATGCGGCCTGTTCACATTATCATGCGTTCTCGTCCCAGCACACCATACCCATTGACGACTCTTACGTCATTATAATACAGTTTTAACCGTTCACTTGAATGGTCTTTGAGTATTTTCTTGCTTTTAAATAATCTCGATACAAATATGTCACGTCTGGAAAACTAAACTGAAATAATCTTCATTTGAATCCAGATCTGAACGTATTCTGTGAAAAGATGAAATTATCTGCATCAGAAAATGGTAAAGTAGCTCCTGCTAGTTAATAATATAACCAGTTGAGTCCGGGCATAGTAAAAACGTACACGTTGGCATGTTTGAAAACAGCAAAGACCAAGAGCTTCACTTTTCGCATAAATAACACAAGCATGTTAGATGATTTTTTCAACGAATGTAGATTCTAAAAATATTGAGTAGAAGTACAAAGTGATCCGAGTACATGTATAAACTGCTTAGAATTGCCAACTGTTACATTCTAGCATGGACGGACACATTAAAAATGCATTCCTTTGTGTCTCGCAACAACTCTATAATCAAAGAACATAAAAGCTGAACATCTTACAAACCCATTATCACGTATAATAAACACCCTTTAATTCCAAAACAGGATATTGGTCCGATACAAAAAATGGCTGATCAATATATGTCTGTCACTGCAGCTTTTATTTGGTATGTGTTCAGTTTCTACAGGAGCATTAAATGGGAAAAGATTCAAGTTGTTATTTCTAAAAAGTGTAGGTTCAGATCAGCCAGTACATCTGCCAAGTTTAAACGGAAGCGCTACACGTTGCCAGAATCTTCTCCCATCTGCATGTGTGAAAGAGTTAAAATAACATCCAGAATTGCTATAATTGTTTTCTAACTTATACAGATTCATTACTCTTTTACTGCCAAGTTTTACAAATTGGACGCTTCAATGTTGAAAATTGGACTACGTATCGAGGGCTTGGCGTGAAGCAGTTGTAACTTAAAACCTATTTTGAAAACCCTGGTTTAGAGGCAATTTTGACCCTTTTGTAAACAATGCAAATTTAGGTGCCATTGCTCAGAACGAGCAATGGCACCTAAATTTCCATTGTTTACCAAGAAAAATGATTTAATGCTTATAAAGACTTTATGGCGAGGTGATTAACCTTGGTAAAAAATTACCAATTTTAGTTACAACCGTTTCACGCCAAGCCCTCGGTATATGTCAGGAGAGACATGGCATTATGAGCTGTCTCACCTGAATCGCCATTGGCAGCGAAAGGGTTAAACAGATTGAGCTGTTTTTAATTTGTTTGCTTGTAATTCGAGCTATAATTTTGTACTTGTAACATGCATTTTAAGAGGCAACGTCTTCCGAATCGCCATTTAATTAAATCTCCATTTGTTTAACATAGTACCATGTCATGTTAAGTTAAAATCACAACAACCAGAAAGAATCAATGGAAGCATCAATTGCATTATAATAAGTTTGAATGATTCTTGGGTTCCATCAAAACACCCTGCCCGTAGCTATATTCTCAGTATTTTTTGAAACGCTTATCAATACAATACAATACACTACAGTAAAAATATTTTATTGCGATAAACAAACATTATGCTTATAGCAAAAAATACAAATAAAGACATATATTTTTTTCAGAGGAACATACAAATATTCAACAACGTAGAACATTATGGGGGAAACTTAACTCTTTTCAAATTAGCATAGTATATAAATTTTGATATATGTTTAGCAATAATATTAGACTTATGCCCTGTGTTCCATAGTCACAAAACTCAAAACCTGTTTTGCGAAACTTATATAGGTTTTGTCGATATACCGTTCCTAAGTCGGTTAACCAAACATGTTCTACCTGTTTTCCATTAATAAAACAGGTAGGTTTCGTTCCGTTTGATAGGCATAGCTTAAACTGTTTATGTTCTGTTTACTATGGAACACAAGGCTGGTCTATGGTAAGCTGGTGAATTGTTGTAACGATGGCCAAGTATAGTAATATTATTTAATATATTTAGTTCTTAGATCCGAATATTTTGAACAAATTAGTAGGAAATGATATTCATTTTCAATTTGGTTATTTGAGCAATTTGGACAAATTCTATTATTTCGCGGTAGATTTAAATTTAAATTTAGTTCTTTTGCTAATTCATGAGAGGATATTCTAAATTGAGTGAATGCTATTCTAAAATAAGAGTCTGTTAAGTTGTCTAGGTACCTTTCTTATTTGAAGTCGTGTAGAAATATAGGATCCATCATGAGTTTTCTTTGGAGATCAAGATTTCTTAAATAAGTCTAGAAAAAGACGGTTATTAACCGAGCCTCTTGGCGAGGTTTATAACTCTCTTTTTCGAGACGAATTTAAGAAATCTTCTCCAAAGAAAAACGAGTGATGGATTCTTTATATCACCTAAACAGTGTGTTTTAATGAAAAAATATTGACAACATCAAAACAAAGACCGAATAACATATTCTTCATAAGAACTTGTGATTCACCGCATAAAAAAGTAGTCCTCATCTTTTTTCAATAAGAAGAATAAAAACAACAATGTTTTAAACAATTAAGACTCGTTATTTATTCAAAATAACGTATTATTGCATTTTTCAATGTGTAAAATTTAACAACTTAACAATAAACATAATAAAGATAAAGGTCAAAATGACGTCATCAGTAGTCGCGTGTATGACGTGTTTTTGTTATCACACGTGTATGATAACTTTGTTCCGTGATTTGTTCTCAACTTGAAAATAAGGGTATTTATGTGATAAATAAGCAATACGTTTTTAAACGATTCGAATTATTGATAAAAAGAGTATCAATTTTGATAGTAAATATCTAAAATTCTCTGTTTGATCATTGTACAAGTAACTGTTACATTACATTGGTTATGCCAGATACAAACACGACCACATTTATAGAGAATTTGTTTTATGTTAACCCTTTCCCTCATACGACATTTCTGCAGCAGACGACTTTGAACGTATTTTGTCAAAACATAGAAAATCTCCATAATTGAATGGATAACCTATGATGAAAAGTGGAAAACATTGTGGCAAAAGGAGAAATTGCACGTTTTGTGCAATTTCTTCTTTTGTCACGATGTTTTCAAAAGTCCGTCTGCTGAAAGGGTGTCAGAAAGTAGTTAAAATGAGGGAAAGGGTTAAATACCCAATTATTTTTTGTGCAATAATGCTATACATTTTTTATGTACGGACATGGGGATTCTTCCCAATTCTCCGTATAGACCGTCTAGATTCAGTGTGTGTATACCACGTGACTTTGACGTCACAAATGCTACGGCGGACATAAATATTTTACTTCGGTTTAAAAGTAAAAACAAAGGTAACTTTTTTACTTCTTCATCATTTTTAATGAAACATGGCGCAGTCTACGCCGCTTACAGAGCCCTATCTCCAGTTTTTCAACGGAGTTTGATTAGTGGTTTAGTTTCTTCAAAAACTTCGATAAACCTGTTCTCAAAATGTGTTAATATCGCCAACAGCCGGAGTATTATCAAAACTGGATTTTGAGAACAAGTTCGTCGAAGTGTTTGAAAAAACTAGACCACTAATCAAACTCCTGTAAATACCGGGGACAGGACATTGTAAGCGGCCATGTGCCATTAAAAAGGGTGAAGAAGTAAAAAAGTTACCATTACTTTTACATTCTTATCAAGAGCAATTATTGCTGTCTGACCATGCACATATGACGTCAAAAGTCACGTGGTATACACACACTGAGATTGGAAGAGCGACGTACACACAGACGTTTTTTACAAGACTTTGAGTGTACGGATTCGACATATATGGTCTTATTTCTCCTCTTGCATCTATTTTCTTTGGTTTCACTGTTATTTTTCTCGGCCTTTGTTTGTTAGGAACAACACTATTATTCGAAGGTTTAATACTAGCGCTTTAAGTGTGAGAACACTTTGTCATCAAAGCTCACCAACTTCCTCATTAAAAATTGGGAATGGGTTCACAAACCTTGGATTTTAAACACCTTTGACACAATTTCGTTACTTTATGACATGACCTTCGCTGCGGCGGTGTTATTTACCTATAATTCAATGCGTATTTAATAAACCATGATTCGAACCACTATTCCTACGCGCTTTTATTATAAGATCACCAGTGCCGTAAAATCCTGGTCGTCGTAAATCCGTCGTTAAATTTTCGCTGTAATCGACATTTGCTCCTAAACAACTGGACCTATGAATAACTTTTCTTGCTGCGGCCTCAGAAAGTGGGAAAATTGTAAAAACTCCAAAGTTCGTTTGCTCTGAATTCGCTTGACAGATTCCAATTTTGTTAAGTAAAAATGTTCGATGAGTGAATCTGTATAAAATGATGAAACTTCATGTTATTGACTGGTTGAAAAACATGTGGACCAGGCGCCATAAAAAAGGGGGCAAAATAGTCAGTTTTGAACAGCCCTTTGACTTTTTATTCCTTGCTGCGAACCAATTAACCTACATCCGTTAAACCGCCAAATATATAGTACCATCAGTGATGCAGAGACATGATTAATAATAATCATGTCAGTGCTACTTTGGTACCGGATTGATACTAAGATTTGAGATTCATTGAGATAATATCTACATAGAGTTAAATTATTTAAATATTATCTTTCTTCATGTTTTGACAGATAATAAATATCATTGCGCGTTCTATAACTCTCATGATACTCAAAACATCTCAATGACGCATAGAAGGCGTCCGTAAATTCCAAAAGGTTCTATAAATAGCTCGCGAGAATCGTTATCGATTGTTCTTAAAATCTCAATTTTATAAACGCTTTATTTTGTAGTTGTTGCAATATATGAAAGCGTCTAGATGATTTACAAAGGTTTAAAGGACTCGATGTCATGCATTGTACAAGTTAGACACGTCTGTACGTTCTAGCGTCAATTAGCAATTAATGCTTAAAGTGTAGCCGAATTGAGTTGGAGATCGATCATTATCGTATATATGCCTATATATATTGAAAACCGCAAGGCCTTCACCGAGATACTACTTGTTACTTTTAACTTTTTCTAAACGATCGCCACTACTGTGCCATCGGCGCTTTGATAAATAACCTAATCGCGCGTCCTTATTTGTTCATGAACAACATACATCCCAGCACCGTGTAAATGCGTACACATATACGGCAGTCGGTATTCGATCTGGACAACCACAGAACATATTAATACTTACATATATGGAAAGCCACAGCTGTCTTATGTTGTGATATGTCATGTTATTATGTCTAACTTACATCTTAATTTGTCTAACGTATGTGTTGTTATGTGCACCTGCCATGTAAATATGTCTAACTTACATGTTATTATGTCTAACTTACATGCTTTTATGTCCAACTTACATGTCATTATTTGTAACTGTTCCATTTACAGGGGGAAGTACTTAACGATTGACACAGTGTTCCGTTTTTAAGTGTACTGAGTATAATTATTGTCTCCTCAGCGAAATCATGACCAATTGAATTGCGTTGCCTCCTACGCTAACTACATTTTCTTGAACAATGAGGGGAGCATAACTTAAACACAATATGATTTATTAACCCTTTCCCTCATATAGACGCTTTCTGACGCCTCTTCAGCAGACGGCTTTTTGAAAACATAGTAACAAAAGAAGAAATTGCACAAAACGTGCAATTTCTCCTTTTTTCACAATGTTTTCCACTTTTAGTCATAGATTATTCATTCAATTATAGAGATTTTCAATTATTTGACAAAATATGTTCGAAGTCGTCTGCTGCAGAATTGTCGTATGAGGAAAAGGGTTCATCTCCTTAGATCGATATGACCCTTCCCCACATGTAGACGTTTGTTGACACATATGCAGCAGCCTGACAAGTTTTGAAAACATTTTGACAAAAGGAAAAAAGTTTGAGATAATGGGGTAGTTTCTCTCGTTGCCACAATATACTTAACTGGGTTCAATACTAAAAGATATTCTACATACATGAAATATCTTTATAGTTTTCAGATTAGCATACAGCACGCTTGGTTTATGTGGTAAAGGGTTGAGAGATTATCAAGATATTTTCTTTGTCGTTCAATGAGGGACATAAGTGATAATTATATTATCTCCCTTGTCAGATAAAGACCAAGGCAGACCAAATAGTTGGTAGGTCCTTTAAGTTGGAATCCTTTGTCTTTATCGCTATTTCGCAATGAGATATTGCAATTACTCTGTACACATTAATCATAAATGTGCTAATTAAAGTGATGATTCAAAAGAGAAAATTTACATAGCAGTGTTTAACGAAAACAAATGTGGAATTACTGTTTCAATCTAATAACAGTTGGCCAAGAAAATGCAATTATAAGTGCATCATCCAGTGCAAAGAAACCAATGATAAAAACAGAGGAAACCAAATGATAGGACCTAGCTAGATGTAGAGAGTATTAAAGGGAGATAACTGACCGATGTCTCCAATTGCCTAGATCTCTCTGCCTCCGTTCAATCGTTCGATCAGTTAGCTCAAACTATTTATGAAGCCCCACACACAGCCACTTGAATAGTCAAACTCCCATTCCAGTCACGATCTACATAAATTGATAACATGGACGTCACACACGTCATACAAAAGGCGAACTAAGATCAATGTTTTCAGCGCAGTCACAGTGAGCCATATAGTTCGCACGCACGTTCTAGGAAAAAGGTTATATACACAGTGGTGTGTATAATAGTGACTTTTGACGTCATATTTGCATGGTCAGACAGCAATAATTGCTCTTGATAAGAATGTAAAAACAATGGTATCATTTTTAATTTTTTTTTAATGAAACATGGTGCAGCCTACGCCGCTTACAATGTCCTATCTCCGGGAGTTTTCAGGAGTTTGATTGGTGCTCTAGTTTTTTTCTAACACTTCGAGGAACCTGTTCTCAAAATCCAGTTTTGATAATGCTCCGGCTGTCGGCGATATTAATATATTTTGAGAAAAGGTTCATCGAAGTGTTTGAAGAAACTAAACCGCTAATCAAACTCCGTTGAAAACCCGGAGATAGGGCTCTGTAAGCGGCGTAGACTGCGCCATCTTTCTTTAAAAATGATGAAGAAATAAAATAGTTACCTTTGTTTTTACTTTTAAACCGAAGTAAACTATTTATGTCCGCCGTAGCATTTGTGACGTCAAAGTCACGTGGTACACACACACTGATACATAGACCAACACTGTTATATGAAGCGGTTAGTGTTGATACTTCGAAACGTATATATGTATGGTTACGTGACTCAAAGAATGTAGTGATGTACTGTACGCTTTCCCACATACAACAAATTTGCACCAGACGTCTTTGAAAACATATTGGCGAAAATATTGAAAATCTTTTTAAACGAAAGTCTAATTAATAAATATATATGACTATTTTGTAGTAAGTGGATATATAGCTCATTATGAGCAATTTCTCCATTTACCACAGTGTTTACAAAAGTCGACTGCTGCAGAGGCGTCAGAAAGTATCTGGATTTGAAAAAGAATTCATAAAAGTATGTGGCTTTTTGTTTAAAAAGATCATTTGTTCGTCATTAAGGCATTAAAGCACTGCACAGAGCCAAAACAATTTAAAAATCACAAGAAATGTCCACAGACCAACGGACCGACCGACAAGCGTGACTCCTATATAGCCCCCATAGACTATGTATCTGGGGGTATAATGATTTGAGCAGGATAAGGGTTAACCCTTTCCCTCATACGACAATTCTGCAGCAGACGACTTTAAACATTTGTTGTCAAAACATAGAAAATCTCCATAATTGAATGGATAACCTATGACAAAAAGTGGAAAACATTGTGGCAAAAGGAGAAATTGCACGTTTTGTGCAATTTCTTCTTTTGTCACTATGTTTTCAAAAAGCCATCTGCTGCAGAGGCGTCAGAAAGCGTCTATATGAGGGAAAGGGTTAATGCCTTTAATTATTAACCTTTTCCCACATACAACAACTATGCAGCAGACGTCTTTGAAAGTATCTCGTCCGTGCCCTATGGCCTAAACCTTGAGTTTAAACTTATTTGTTTTACATCAATTCCGAAACAAGACATAAGTTTATATTAATCACGCTCGATGTCTGCTTCCTGGAGACATAACCAGAATTCGCGTCATTTGTTTGAATAACATCCTAAAGGCTCGTTTCTCTTAACTATGCGTAAGACTATGTAATCCCCTGTAATAAGAGTAGAATTATAGTTTCTTAGTTTATTACACTATAAGTACAAATTAATATGTCAAAAGGGAAAAAAATTACCCCCAAGCTAAAAAGCTATTTGATTGGTAGATACCATGTTGTTGTCGTCGCTATTCCAACGTTAAGTCCAAAACCTGATAAACTAATATACGTTAGGCCAGGGAATCGAGCTCTAGGTCTGTATGTCCGTAATTGAATTACACAAAAGTATGCAAGCATATAATCATACTCATTTAGAATTTGGTCAGAAGTTACATTATATTTTCGGATAGTGGTGGTGGGTTCTGATGAGACGGATCATTTTCCATAAGACCCGTTTCGTTCGACGCAGATCATACAGTCTTTACCTGATTTATATTCATTCAATCGAACCATCCCTTTCTCGTACAATGAAACTAATTAAGGTAACCTGTGCTGAAGACCACCTTTGTTTAGCAATTCCCTGTCTATAGCAATCACACATTTCCCAATAACTCATTTTCCGCAAAAATGACCATGTAATTTAAGACCACAAGTGTAATTAATTTAAGACCACATGTGTAATTAATTTAAGACCACATGTGTAATTAATTTAAGACCACAAGTGTAATTAATTTAAGACCACATGTGTAATTAATTTAAGACCACATGTGTAATTAATTTAAGACCACATGTGAACAAAGACTATATTGTTCTCTTCCAATGGGTGATCTTTGAAGCGACTGAACTCCAGATACCCAACTGTCGAAAAAGTGTAACTTTTGTATTTGGGGCATTAAAATATGATAACTGACATATTAAATACCCCTATAATCGGTGAGATTTTCTTGTTTTCGATACTTTTTCCATCGCAAATTCTACCCTGTCAGTAACGGGGTAAGTATTTTTAAATAGGAAACCCCTTCATCGGGACAGTTGAAAACGACTCAAGTTCACTTTATTGATAAAAAACGATACATTTTCTATCCTGGTTTTACTTGGATAACATAAAGAATAACATTTAGGGCGAATTAGATTTTTTTTTTTTTTTTTCGTGCCATCTGGATTTCAGTCGCTTTAAACACAGGTTGGAATGTATTTGGTATAGACCAAATATAAGAGAGGAGTCAAAGAATAACGAAGAAAGATTACTATATATATATGTGTATCTAGGAAGAAGCACACTCATCGTTTAATAACGTCTAATGTGAAAGATACATTCATGAGTTTTAACACGTAAACAACACCGAATTCTTTTCACCTTACACCAAATCTGCAGCAGACGACTTCCAAATCATCTAGACAACAATAGGGAAATGTTCTTAATATGAATTTATGAAAGTATAAGTATTAAATAGAGTTGAAAACATTATGGCAAAAGGTGAAATTACTCATTATGGGTAATTTCTCGTTTTGTCACAATTATTTCAAAAGTCGTCTCTTTCATATGCGCTAGAATGCGTCTACACGTTTGGTAATGGTTCCGGTACATGTATCCAAACGCAAACTGGACAATGTCAAAGAACAACATGATGTCATATATAGCCTTGGTACCGATGGTATTCGATATCTTTCAGTGCGCTGCAAACATTCATTCAATTACACATTTTCATTTCTAGGACATTCGTATATTTTATAATAAGTATTGCGAACTAATGAGGTTTGCCATACTTTCCTCTCTCTGTGTTGCTTAAGCGTCTGCATGCTTCATGACAGCACGTTGTATAATAAGACGTAGATATTGACAATATAATTATGCAATACGTTACAACTAATTCCACGTAATTCTTGAACAACCTTCGGATACAATAACGGAAGCAAGTTCCCCATTTGAAATTCGGTTTCGTTTAAGTAAACAATTATTACATGACATTTTAAAAACACCCACACTTATATCTTGGTTAGGATTCGAGAGAAAACACATTTAATATTACAGAGGAAAAATAAAGACTTTTGACCAATAGATATGAAACGAATATGTATATGATCTGTTACGAACTTCAGCGACAGATAAAGATAAAGTGAATATGTGAATAATAATAAGAGTGATTCATATTCATTTTGAGATTATGATTTATTGATCGCTAAAGAATAATAAAGTACTCTAGGGAAGGTTAGGAATAATATTAACATATTATTCTAACATAGTTCCCATATGCCACAGACGTTGTGGCAAAGAGACACATTGCTCATTATCGCCATAAAATATTGAAAGTATACATCTTTTTGCAAATGTTTCGAATATGATCATTATCCGTGATTACAAATATAGAACAAATCCGAATATATAGAGAATAACTAACTGCATGTTTTTGATATAGAATTTATGTCACAAGGGAAAAAAGGGGTAATTTGGTTAAAATCACGAAACCGTGACATAAATTCTATATCAAAAACATGCAGTTAGTTATTCTATTTATGGGACCCGGCCGGGTAGCTCAATTGGTAGCGTATCTGACTCGTGATCTGGAGGTCACGGGTTCGATACCCGGTTGCGGCGACATTCTTTCGGGCGATGTTTTCCATTGCCTCTCACCTCTGATCTATGTGAGAAAGTAGTCAGTGGCTTCGAAAGAATGTTGTGTAAGTACTGGTGTGGGAAAGCCAGGAACACATGGGTAGGTGCACTGACCGCCGTGATATGACCAAAGCTGTTGAAAGCGGCGTTAAACTCCAAACAAACAAACAAACAAATTATTCTATTTATTATATATCTGGAATAAATCTCCCCTTTATTTTAAAGAAACATATAAAAAAAATGATTTGGCCTTAGGCCTTAGGCGTATGAATGTTACGTAACCAATGACTGCATCATTTTAAGACGTTCCATGGTTGTTCCATTAATGTTTATGCCGCACGTTTACATCAATGTTTTATGTCATTCTTTATATTTTCTTTTGTAAGTTTCTTAAGATGTCTCTTAGGATGACATCTTAAAATATAATTGAAACACATTTTTATCTTATTTTCACTTAAATAATGATCAAAAATCATACTATCAACATTTTAAGTAAACATAAAAAAGTAGTTCCGGCAAAAATGATATCATCACTATTTCCAGTCGTAATATATTCACGGGTTATGCAAAAAGGGAAGTGGAAAAAAATATCTAAAGTACTTCTCGACATGCACAGTTAAACACGGGTTTATGTTAAAACATTACGAGGGCTTGGTTTGAAACAGTTGTAACTAAAATCGGTATTTTTTTTACCAAGTTTAATCACCTGGCCATAAAGTCTTCATAAGCGTTAAATCATTTTTCTTGGTAAACAATGGAAATTTAGGTACCATTGCTCGTTTTGAGCAATAGCACCCAAATTTGCATTGTTTACAAAGGGGTCAAAATTGCCCCTAAACCAGGGTTTTCAAAATAGGTTTTTAGTTACAACCGTTTTACGCCAAGCCCTCGAATATGTATCTAGCCGATACAGAAAACAAACAGTTTATAATAGCATCAACAAAATTCAGCTCAATATACAGACGGGAATATATATATTAATACACGAAGAAGACACAGGATTAGTATAAACTGCAATCAGTTATAACATTATAAATTATGTAGGCCTACTTATCAGAAATTTAGATGCACGGATAAACTTAATTGTATTGTTAAGTCGAGTTTTTACTTAGAATTTTCATAATTACTGTTTATAACATGGAGAAAAAAGTAGTTCCGTAAAGTGAAATTTATAAATTCACTGCAAAAAGTTATAAACTTACTGTAAGTTTATTAGATTATAATTCACTGAGAAATTTCTATAATGTATAGGTTAGCGTTAAAGATAAAAATTGAACACTGAAAAAAAAAGAAAGAAAATTGTTTTTTTCACACCAAATTAATTGACAATTTTTAAATTGTTTCGCACCTGGCATTTTGCTTGCGCCATTTTGCTTGCGTCATGCATAACCCAGGGGCGATCATCTTAATATATATATTTTTTCAAAGTATTATATTTTTTATTTATTAATACAAATTAAGAAAGAATAATAATGAATTCACTGTTTATGGTACTGTTTATGTTTGAAGTAAAGTTTGAAATTAGACCTACATGTAAAATCTATACAACAATTTAAATGTATATTACCTGTTTAGCGGATATGGAATTTCAAGGGTGATCTACTTTTAACATCTCAACTCAATTTTATTAGACATTCGGCAAATACACATGCCATTGGCCATAAAAATAGTTACATGAAAATATGACAATGATAAATATTTACATTCTATACATACATTAGACAAAATATATACATATATTATATTGCTGAAAAAGTAATACATTTTTAATAGAATTAGACTATATTTTCTTAACTTAAATCTCTCATTTCCAACGCTTCTTTAATACATTTTGCCGTATTGACTTGCGTCTTTCTTCTTATTGATAAATTGGGTAACAGTTGGCTAAGTTATAGAAAGGAATCTTTTTCTTAAATCGTTGAATTTCGGACAAATGCATAGGAAGTGAAATTCTGTTTCAATCTGCATTGAATTACAAAGTTTACCAAATCTGTTCGCTCTATCAATATTTTCGAATCGTCCAGTTTCAATTGCAAGTTTATGCGCTGAAAGTCTAAATTGGCTAAATTTAATCCTAAGTTTTTCATTTTTTAAATTCATTAAATAATTTTCAAATTCAAAATAATTCTTAAACTTACAGTACTACTCTAATCTCGGGCAATTATTTATAGAACTAAGCCATTCTTGAATAAAAGGGTCCCAAATGCGTCTTTAAATGGTTTTAAAACATAAGCTGGATGTATTATCAAAATTCATTAAATATGAAAACCCATAATCATCAAGCCTCTGTTTCACTTTATTGAACCACAAAGAGTTAGATCGATTTGATATCAAAATGTGCTCACTGTGTACATTAAACTATCTGTATTATCTTTATTTTTTAATCAATATCTGAGTGATCTTTGGAGAGCTATTATCGTCAAAGGATATCGACCGAGTTCACCATAAACATAAATGTGCAGTTTTTTAACAGCCGTTAGACAGTATATACCCCAAACCTGCATCAAATGAAAGTAATTTTGTTTTAATATCCACTTTAACTTTTTTAAATAAAAACAAAAGATTACTCATAGCTCTTAGTGCCTGATCATGCAAAGCACTAACAGCATTATACATTAATCCTGTTTTAGAGAATTTAACCCCAAAGTAACAAAACTGATCCACTACTTCTAAAATGTCAGTACCAATAGACCATTCAAAATCACAGACTTTCTTTCTTTTTTCAAAAATAAAAATTTTACTTTTACCAACATTAATTTTCAATACCCATTTTGTACCGTAATCCGCAATACTATTCTGCCGGAAATATTTCAATATTGCTTTAAACAGGGAGGAAGTTAACTCGCTTTATATTGAATGTACATCCCAAATTATCTTTCTGTTTTTGTTTTATTGACAAATACCAAAAATATAAAATTCTGACAACGAAAATCCTGCAATGTGTGTGTGAAATTTAAAAATTCTTTGAATTGGTTCTTTATTAAAGCAATATGTGTATATTAAGACTTACGATTGTCACGAATGTGTGTGTGCATACACATAAGTATTTTCCGGCGCCATTGATGCCTTGCATTAACATTTTCATTTTGCTATTTTGCAGGTAAAGTGGTACCCTTCCTGGAGAATACTGTGGCGAACGCTTCCGTACTGACTATTTTGGCGATCAGTATTGAACGCTATCGAGTGGTATGTTATCCGTTGAAGGTAAGTAGAGTTTAGTGTAAACGTTCTTCCACTGGCTTTTATAAATAGATACAGCAAACAACGTTGGTCCAACAATATGCATGAACTATAAGTACCGTAACCTCGCTTTCATTAACACCATGAATATTCATAAGGATGTTATGTAGTAGTGAGAAGTGGCTCGTGCATTTTGCTTGAATAAGAAGTAACGGTTAATTGCTACAGGTAATATTTATAGATTAGTAATGGTGACTCCCGGAATAAAGTAATATTTATAGATTACAAGAAAACGTTGATGCAACGCATCAATGTCGACGGAAAGCCATACTGCATGCAGTTATGCATAACACTTACATTATAGCAGTTATCAACTGAGGGGCGTATTGGAACATCAGTGGTGGGGTCAAGTGAAAATGTATCATAACTTGCATTTTTTTGTAAACGAAGTGAATGTCCTTCATTGAAATATAATTGAAGCCTTTCATTGTTTCAGTCAATCTCAATTCTAAGGTAGGTTGACCATACAGACAGCCAACTAAGTATTGATCATAAACAGTAATGGAAATGAGTAATCTTGCCAATCATTAGTCTTAGTAAGTATACAGTGCTTTCATTAAGGAATAATTATAAGATTTTTGAATTCCACATACTCTTTTCAAGATGTTTGTCAGAATATTTGAATTTTATTATTTATCAATAAAACCACAAAACAGACAATTTAGGATTTGCAAGCGATAGCACGTCATTTTATCTTTCCCCTATTAAGATCAACATTGGACACCTTTGCAGCAATCTACTTTTAAAACAATGAGAAAAGGGTTAAATCGCTGAAGACATGAGTTTTCTCTTTTTCTCAAAATGATATTAGCTTGGCATCCTAATTATATCATACTTTGACAAATGTTAAATGTAGTCCAATATTTATAAATTAGACCACCCTCGAGATATAATATCAGCTAAACAATTAAATTTCATTGAAATTGTTGTATAATTTCAAACTCGATTTCGAACATAAACTGAGCCGTACATGTTTATTATTTCTTTTATAATGAAAATAACAAACTACTCATGTTTTAAAATTATATTATGATGAGCGCCCTTTGTGTCAATGATACATAACAATATGCAGATCGCAAGCAAAATGCCTGTAGGGAATCTAATGACACATTTAAAAGTGTCAAGGACGAAATAATTTTGTACGAAAGACCCGATTCGTGAACCATTCTTCTTCGCAGAGTTGTTGTTCTTTACACTCTCTTTATAGGCAGAGAGTGTTCATTCAAAGTCATTTTTCTATTAAAACCAGTTTATCTCAGTTTGTTTTTTTCTTCATTTGTTTCGAACCAAATAAACATTTTAAATCACCTATAATTAAATATTTCTAAGTGAGTGTACAAAACGGCTCTCTGCAAAGGAAATTGATCTACGCAGTCGGTATTCGCTAGTCACGTGATCAACAGTTTTAGCTAAGAAACAGTTCATATTTTAGATATACATGGATAAACATTATTAAATGAATTCTTAACAAATGAAGACATCTCTTTGAACATAACAATAACATTCAATAAGTTGAAATTGATATTAAAAGAAGAATTCGACGTGATTTTTATCTCGATATTGACACGTAACAGACTGCTGCAAGTCTAATAGGGACTGTTTTGTCTTCGTAAATAATATAAAAAAAAACATAAATGCAAGTCAAAATAAAGAAACTGCAAATACTTAAAACATCGGAAAATAATTTTCATTTTAAATGTGTAATAAATTTAGTGTTTTTAAACAAACGCAATTGTAATATGTTCAAGACATTTAAAAAAAATATATAATAATAACTCGTCCTCCCATGTCATTTCCGAAAAGCTATTAAAAATATAAGTCGCGGGCTTCTGCCCGGCGACTACTTAATGAGTTTAGAGTTTATTCAAAATATCACCAGTAGGTTCATAGACCCATGTTGTAAGTAAAGCATACAACAGTGAAACATACAAAATAATACAACACAATAATGGTATATACAATTCATTACAAATACACGCTTCTTTAGATGTATCTAAATACATACCTATAAATATGTTTGTATGCAAGCAAGACCCGAGATGAAAACTGAATTTAAATATAATGGCAGAGGCGGATCTAGCATTTATTCCCAGGAGGGGTCCAAATTTGAATTTCATACAGTATTGATGTGGATGTTAGCCGTTTCAGTTTTAACCGTTTATAGGCAGAGAGTGTTCATTCAAAGTCATTTTTCTATTAAAACCAGTTTATCTCAGTTTGTTTTTTTCTTCATTTGTTTCGAACCAAATAAACATTTTAAATCACCTATAATTAAATATTTCTAAGTGAGTGTACAAAACGGCTCTCTGCAAAGGAGATTGATCTACGCAGTCGGTATTCGCTAGTCACGTGATCAACAGTTTTAGCTTAGAAACAGTTCATATTTTAGATATACATGGATAAACATTATTAAATGAATTCTTAACAAATGAAGACATCTCTTTGAACATAACAATAACATTCAATAAGTTGAAATTGATATTAAAAGGAGAATTCGACGTGATTTTTATCTCGATATTGACACGTAACAGACTGCTGCAAGTCTAATAGGGACTGTTTTGTCTTCGTAAATAATATAAAAAAAACATAAATGTAAGTCAAAATAAAGAAACTGCAAATACTTAAAACATCGGAAAATAATTTTCATTTTAAATGTGTAATAAATTTAGTGTTTTTAAACAAACGCAATTGTAATATGTTCAAGACATTTAAAAAAATAATATAATAATAACTCGTCCTCCCATGTCATTTCCGAAAAGCTATTAAAAATATAAGTCGCGGGCTTCTGCCCGGCGACTACTTAATGAGTTTAAAGTTTATTCAAAATATCACCAGTAGGTTCATAGACCCATGTTGTAAGTAAAGCATACAACAGTGAACATACACAATAATACAACACAATAATGGTATATACAATTCATTACAAATACACGCTTCTTTAGATGTATCTAAAATATGTTTGTATGCAAGCAAGACCCGAGATGAAAACTGAATTTAAATATAATGACAGGGGCGGATCTAGCATTTATTCCCAGGAGGGGTCCAAATTTGAATTTCATACAGTATTGATGTGGATGTTAGCTGTTTCAGTTTTAACCGTTTCCAGTTCTAACCACGCGGAGGTCTCCACTTTTAGAACCGTATTTTTTCTTCTCTCTCTTGTTTTTGTTTTCTTATCCATATTAAACAGATGTATTGAAAAGCCAAGCTGTTCTTACATATAGGTCTAAACTTTTAATACCATTGCTTAATTTTTCTATATATATTTTCTTGCTTATAGTTTGTCTATTTTAAAATCGAGTTTTGACCACTAGGGTGTCTTCGAGTTAAGAAACATCTTTATTCTTATTGGCTAGATTTGTGGGTCATTCTTATTCAGCAATCTCAGATGAAATGACTACGCTCGACTAAAAAAAAGCCTTCTATTGCTTGTCCTAATAAATATCTGGACAATATCATCAAGTTAAATATCCATTGAGTGATGTAAATGCATCAAAGCCAGCCCAGTTAATCTCTCCTTGTGCATTGTATTGCGCATAAAATTATCTCTCTGCTTCGCATGTAGTAATCGGTAAAATACAACCTACGTGAATAAGTGTCTTCATATTTGGAATCATGTAGACTTGAAATATTCCTTTGGTTCTGTTGTGTTAACATTTGCTCTATGCTGTTGTTTTACACATGTTCTAGGAACTTTGATCTCTATTTCTAGGTCATTTGCAATGTGTGTGGCATCAGATAAACAAGTTTCAAATTCGATGTCAACCTATCTACGTATTTCAGATATATTCTCGACATGATGATCAAGCATTTCACAAGATTTAGAGATGTCAACATCTCCTTTTCGAAGCTTCAATGTCAGAGGTTTTATTGTGTCAAGAACATATCTTACACATACAAAATCAATCAAAACCGTTTGTCAGTGATGTGAGCAATCCGTGTGCTGTTATCTTTGACTGTTTATCCAAATGAATATAATGACCTCTACAACAACTTAAACACAACACAAATCAACACAGATTTCAAAAAATGATCTACTAGAAACTCAAAACATCGTGTTAAAAACTTAAAAAAGTATGTAATCTGCTTGCATTTTAAAACTCTAAACAGGATTTGCGAACAAACATTTTCTTCGTGAATTGTCAATTATATCATAATGACGTCGCCGGTAGTGTAATAAAGCCATTGAATAAATTGCGTATTCAACTAGTGTAATAACAATGCGACGTAACGTGACGTCATAACATAACGTTCAGCGTTGTAAATATGCGCGCTTTATAGCGACGTTTATATGGATATAGCGCTGTAAATGATTGAATTAGTATTTATGATATAAAAAGAACATAACATTCGTGGTCATTCAATACGAAATTTATTAAACTCGTTTTCTAAAAGTGATAAAAACTCGCCAAGGCTCGTTCTTATCAATTTCAGAAAACTCGTTTAATAAATTCCGTATTGAATGACCACTCATGTAATATCCTCTATATACCTGTTCATGGTACGTATGTCTTTATTTTATGTAGAATGGTTTCCTGGCACAAAGGACATCGGAACACGTTTTCCGAGCACGTCATGCACATTCTCAGATGCTTGCATGGAAGGAAAAGAGCCTCACGATTAGCCGTTTTACATCCCATACACAACGTTATGCTCTTCAATCTCTCATTTTCTTGTCTCAACAAATCTGTCATATATGTAAAAGAAAGACAAACATTTTCAAACATAATTCCTGCACACAATCGACGACTTTTCAAAACATTGTGACATCAAGAGAAAATGATAATGTTGAGCCATTTTCTATTTGTCACAATGTTTTCATCTCTTTTGCAATATAAAACGTTCGTTTATAGAGATTTTCCTTATATTCGACTACATGTTTTCAATATCTTCTGCAGCATATTTGTTGTATGTGGGTTAAGGTTAATTGCATCTTGGATCCAAATCATTTAGGATACCCGCTCCATAGTATTAGCAAAGGTCCTATGCGTTGCTTTAACTGTATTAAAATATATGACATGATATAATAATGTTATTCAAGTAAGCTTTCATTCGTTTTTAGTTCCTTTTTATTTAAAGTTGGATATTTCATAATAATAAGTTTCGTTAGCTTCTTGAAAAAGAAAAATACACTTGGATTTCAGTATTGCTGACGCATTGGCTCCTTGGAGTGAGTCTTCATTCGTGTTAACCTTTTCAGCGCCGATTTGTTTAAAGTAGACTCTTCCATGTTCAAACTCGGACGACTCTTTTTTTATGTCATAGGATTTTTGGAATATTTTTATAACTCACAGCCAAACAATGCAGATTTCAGGTGAGACAGCTCGTTACGAGCTGAATCACCTGAATCTGCATTGTTTGCAAAATGCTCAATATTGCCTTTGGCGCTGAAAGAGTTAAATTATCAAAGGTGGGTCTTCTATTGCTGAGTATGTTTGGACTTGACTATAGCTACATATGTATCATTAAATAGGTTAAAACTATAAAGGATATGCCATACCAGTGTTATTCTCAGTATGCACTGTTTCTCGTTTTCTCCCCATCTTTTCCTGTTTTTCTATTTCATCAATTATAGATTCAACACCTGGATCGTTGTCCCCTCTCTGTGCAAGAGAAGTAACTGCCAAATTAATTCGTCCGTGTTCAAAACCCATTTCCGTTAACTGACTGGTAATAGGATTTTGCCTCGTGGTTGTTGGTTGTTTCTCAAATCCATTCAAAGTCAATTTACTCATAGAGTCAGTCACTTCCCTATGCTGTTGTTGTTGTTGTTGTTGTTGTTGTTGTTGTTGTGTTGATTGAGATGTTGCGGCCTGCAGTTCTTCCTATGAATAATTGGATTATTGTTATGTTTAACACAGAATGGTCATCTGAGACATGACAACATGACCAACGCCCATATGTCATGATAAGAAACAACAAGGCTTGTTTAAAAAAAAAATCCTCCCTTTACTGATATAAACGATTTTGCCGCATCGCCTCTTTAATTCTTGGAAAGAGTATATTGAAAGGAATATAAATTGCATTAACTGAACACATTTGAACGGTGCCCCAGAAAAAAAGCCATTAACATGATAATTACACTTTGGAAAAAGACCTGCCTGAGAAATTAGGCTAACATTATATAAATATATACATGCCCGGCGTTACAGCAGTGTCGCTAAACTGGTCGCAAATGCTGATCTCTATCAATGAAGTTAAATTATCGAAAAGAGTTGAAAACATTGTTGAAAAGAAGAAATTGCCCGTTTTGAACAATTTCTCTTTGTGCTTTGTGTCACAATGTTGTGTGCTGCGATAAAATAACAGACCATTCTATCATATTTGAATATCGTCAAAATACTAGTAACCTCCAGGGTATTCAAAAATATAATTAAATTCTGAACAGATAGCATATTTTGTTGTGCCTTCCAATGGAACATGGATAGTCGTTACAGAAAAACTGCGATAGAACTTAAATTGTTGAATTTGTTTGTTTCACAAACATGAATCTAGCTCTTCGGTATGTCGTAGCGCATATATTAACACAGTTTAACGGTACGAATACTACAAGGCTACTCCTGTCTAAGATCAATCTTTTGAATAACAAAACATGAACTATGGGGATTTTGTTTTGTTTATCAATGGAATCAAGCTGTTCAGCCAGAATAGCTTGCATATTAATTGATCCACTGATAAACAGAGGCAAAAAATAAAGCAAAACTATTTCAGTGTATGAAAACCGACCATGGAGTGCGAACATAATGATTAATTTAATCAGACTGGTTTGTAGATTAAACTGACATAGATTTATGAAGACGTTTCACAAGGATTTTTAACATGTTTGAACTACTAAATGTTTGTAAAGGTACGCTTGAAAGCTTCTGTGGCTAATTTATGGTACTATTCAGGTCAATATTATGTTAAACGGACCCGCATGTTCGTATACACTGGTCAAACATAAAATATGATCGCGTTTTATTTGTATAAAATGGCATAACATTCTTACTTTCATTTGTCGATATATATTTTTTTTTTCTTTTTCAATATATCGATTTTTTTCTATATCCTTTGCCTAAATGTTTTCAAATACGTCTGCTGCAGATTTGTTGTATGCTGAAAAACGTCAAAGTTTTTAAAAAAAACAACAATAAATATACCATACCAACCTCATTTCCTGTATCAGCTGCAAGCTGCACAAGTTGGATGTATCTTTCACCCTTTTCTTGTAAAGCAAACGGGCAAGTCGGAAACCAACGACAGTGTTCAATCCAAGGGTCGTCAATGGGGTCCCATCTTTGTAGGCCTCCGTCACAGGCCCAACAACGCACCGTATCGCCTTTCCCTAAATAGACAAAACGTTTGTTGACCCCCGTAGTTCCGCTGTACGCGACTGTGAAAAGCATTAGCTGATGCTACAAAACGGGTTTACAACCGTCACTGACGAGTCATATAGATCATGATCATGAATTAATTGGGAGAGCTTGCATATTCAAGTATCTTCGTCAAAACAAAAAATATGCGATGGTTTGACAATGATCAAGGGCGATGATACACTTGTCAAACTCTATTCAAAGGACTTCTGCCTCCAAGCTGTCAAAATGCGTTTAGATGTAGAAAGGGTTAATACCAGGCACAGAATATGACATTGAGATCTTAGAAAGCCTTCGAGGCATGACCTTCGAATAACAGTGCTTGTCCTTGATTTACAGAAGACTTGATAAGGAAGAGTAAACAGGTCGTCCTACCATGATATTCATATAAACAATCATTAAAACCTAGGTTCTGGGTACTCAAAATAAGCGACGATTCGTTTCAGTACTCACAATATAGGTTTTGTATAAGTCAAATAAGGATTATAGAACATACACACATGCATCTTATCTCGAGTTCTGCATTTAATGATAAACATCAAGCAGTCGGGCGTGAATGCATTTTTAGTAGATAAGAATTCTAGAGTCCCTTCTTCTTCTCCCCCTCATCATTATCATTTTCTTGCAAGAATATTAAAATGCCCGGTACATTACATTTTTTTCGAAATTGAAGACATATTCGAAAGTTTTAATGTTTGTTTTTTATTGTAACATGTGCTTGTCTATTATTTTGTGAAATAAATAAAAATACTAGAGTCTCTTCTTCTACTTTTCATCTGTCTTCTTCTCCCCCTCAGCATTATCATTTTCTTGCAAGAATATTGAAATGCAAGGTACATTACATTTTCGAAATTGAAGACATATTCAACATTTTTAATTTTTGTATTTTATTGTAACATGTGCTTGTCTATTATTTTGTGAAATAAATAAAAATACTAGAGTCTCTTCTTCTACTTTTCATCTGTCTTCTTCTCCCCCTCATCATTATCATTTTCTTGCAAGAATATTGAAATGCATGGTACATTACATTTTCGAAATTGAAGACATATTCAACATTTTTAATTTCTGTTTTTTATTGTAACATGTGCTTATCTATTATTGTGTGAAATAAATAAATAAAACACAAAGAATACTCGAGGCAACACCGATGATAACTCGAAATATTTAGTTTTTGTTGTTTATTGTAACATGTGCTTATATTTTATTGTGTGAAATAAATCAATAAAACACAAAGAAACCTTGAGGCAACACCGATGATAACTTGATGGTCATGACGCGATCTATACCTGTATAGAAGAACCCGGCCTCTGCTAATTGCCTTGGTGTCTGAGAAATCCTTGATATCCATGTATCAAACGTCTGAAGCCGAGCTTGCGCTGTGGATAATCGGGGATGTCTATAGACTGGTGTCGAACCTTGTGCAGCTGGTCGTGCGTCTAAAACATGTAATATGTATATATATATATATATATATATATATAAATTAAAACGAAGAAATATTCCGAAACAAGAAAAGAATATAGTAAAAAAGAAAAACGACGCTACATTGGTTTTAAACGTGTCAACCGGTTTCGTTTATTCGACTCATCAGGGCAACGCTAACAATCAGTATACACGATAAGCACGTTTAACTCTTTCAGCGCCGAATTGTTTAAAGTAGACTCTTCTATGTTCAAAATCGGGTGTGTCCATTTCTCAATTTATGAAAGTTTGGGACTATTTTGGTAACTAAAAGGCAAACAATGCTGATTTCAGGTGAGACTGCTCGTTACGAGCTGACTCACCTGAATCTGCATTGTTTGCAAAAACCTCAATATTGCCTGTGGCGCTGAAAGGGTTAAAACGAATGTTTTTTTTTCTGTTTTACTATATATACATAGTGTCGTTTGTGTAACTTTCTTTATCAAATCGAGTACAATCAATTAAAGAAAAGGGTGTGTTTATACTAACTATCTACATCAAATATCACATGGAACATTTGGGCGGCATTTGTTATCAGTGTAGATTCAGATCAACCGGTGCATCCGCACAGCCTCATGGAGAAATGTATAAAATGATCCACACGTCCTCGTTACACCCGAACTTGGATACAACGATCGTTAACTAAGCGCAGGCGTTTTCCAGTTATAGACAATGTTTCACTCCCGAATAAGTAAATCATTATTATATTTCTTAAAAAGCGAAATAGTCTCATATTTCATAAAATGTGTATGTAGTACACAATAGCAAGAAAAACTGGCATTAATAAAGCGTAAATTGGATGTAAATCTGATATTTTATAAGAACTGATTCGAAAATGTTTAGAGCTAAAAGTGACAAATGGTATAATCGAACTGTATGGAACGCCGTAGCTGTCTTATGTTGAGACATCTCATTTTATTTTGTGTCAAAGTGTCATGCTATCTTGTCAATAGAACATGTTATTATGTCAAACGCTCATGTTATTATGTCAAACGCTCATGTTATTATGTCAAACGTTTATGTTGTTATGTCAATCGCTCATGTTATTATGTCAAACGTTCATGTTATTATGTCAAACGCTCATGTTATTATGTCAATGTGTCATACTATCTTGTCCATAGAACATGTTATTGATTCAAACGCTCATGTTATTATGTCAAATTGTCATGCTATCTTGTCAATATAACATATTATTATGTCAAACGCTCATGTTATTATGTCAAAGTGTCATGCTATCTAGTCAATATGACATGTTGTTATGTCAAATGCTCGTGTTTTTATGTCAAACGCGCATGTAATCTTGTCAATACAACATGTTATTTTGTCAAAGTGCCATGCTATCTTGTCAATATGACGTATTTTAACGTTTGACATAATAACATGTTCTATTAAAAAAATAGCATGACACTTTGACCAAATAACTTAAGATGTCTCAACATAAGACAGCTACGGCGTTCCATAGAACTGCATTGATCCCAATAAATTTTGTATGCAGGAATCTATACAATTTTTGTGATTTTCAGATCATTCATTTGACAAAGACAAACAAAAAAGTGTTTTGGAAAATGTATTGGCACAGTTTTTATCCATTGAAGATTGATGATGTTAACGCAATACCTCTTCAATTCCCCGTATTAAGCAGGTTTAATTTGCATGGCAAATACTTTTTTAAACTAGCATTGTTGTTATTGTACAAACGCCAACAAGCTTTCACAAGATACAACAAACTAAATAAAAAAAAGAGGATCATACTTACTTGTGTTCTGAATTTCAAGCCACTGCTGTCGTCTTTGGCAGGCAGTGCTTCTCAGTTCGGCCTTAAATATAATACATTTACAACAATCTTAAAGTAAAAAATGATTACACGAAACTCTTTAATTCTTTGGGTGTGTGTTTATATGAAATGAAAGGCACAAATGATTGAAAACAACATAAAACAACACTTTCAAAATGATTACGACTTGGATTTGGGTTATTAATTGACTTAAATATATAAATCACATTGTTTACGTTCCGTGTTTCTGGCATTTGAATATACAAGTATCAATTGAAACAAATCAGGTGTTGGTAATATTCAAAATAACCTATTGCACAGTAAGAGTACAGTTAACTAAATAAAATCATCTTTTTTGTAGAATTTTCGTATTTATACAGTATTTGCTATGCATGCTAATTGGGATAATTAGCAACGACACAGGAGCATTAAGAGTATACCTGATGCTTACATTTCGATTTCCTTTTATCGTATTATAACTCTGCTAGTTCTACATATAAATTATTATTTACACATTACACAAGCATAATGTTTCTAGGGCCAATTTGATTACCTTCATTCTTTGGAGGTTTTCCGGTCCAAGCAGCTGAAAAAGGAATTCACACGAGCCGGAATGTCTCACATGTTCACGAAGTGGTTCGTCCCCCAGTGTGAAATCCTTGAGGCCCAATCCACACTGAAAACAGCGCACAAGATCATGTTCTCCTGTGAAAATAAATATGTACATGATTCATTTGTTTTTCAAAATGTCCACAACGCAATTAAAGTCGTTATCTATAGTTTGTTCACAAACATTTCCCAATCATAGAATTTCTTTTTACTTTGTATTGTGTTAGTACATACAATAACTGATTGAAATAAGAAGAAAAAGTATATAGGTCATCAATGTTAAAAAAATAATATTTGCTTGACCAATTTCATCAATCTATTGACATACCTGTGTAAAAAAATCCAAATTCCAATGACATACCTGTGTAATAAAATTCAAAATTTCAGTGACATACCTCTGTAATAAAATCTAAAATTTCAATGACATACCTGTTTAAAAAAATCTAACATTTCAATGACATACCTGTGTAATAAAATCCAAAATTCGCCAAGTGGGTTGGGTCCTGAACCTTCTCGTACATCCACGAATAGAAGGAAAACAGTCTTTTACCCCTGTCCGTGAACTCCGGATGTTTAGCTGTTCTATCGATTGGTACTGCTCTTTCAGGATCAGAAGTCCGGGACAAATCTGTATGTGTTACACTTGTAACAATTCCATACGATGCATCATTGATACCAGCTTGTCGCCTTGTGTAGGAGATAGATCCGCCATCATATGATTGTGGCTGATAATTATTTCTGCTGTGCTTTTCTACCTCGTCGGAGAGAGGATAAACATGTTGAATGTGCTTCTTCGTCTCAGATGTACTGATCCGCTTTAGACTTATATCTCTATTGATAAGTTGTTTATCACTGTGAATTATCTTGTAGATTCTAATCTGAATTACATCTTGGAAGGCATATTCATTGATGACATATTGGTAGTGTTGTACCATTGGCGATTTCCATGAATCGTCCTGTCCTATGACGGCGACCATTTTACCAGAATTTACAACAAAATTTCTGGCTGTTCTAACATTTTCAAATAATTCAGAATGATTCATGCATTTGGTAAGGTAAGCGAATTCGTTATTTTCGTCACGAAAGAAGATGGCTTCTTCACATTTCAATATTTCCTGTAGATGCTGTACCCGATTAATGAGCTTGCCCCTTAGGTAATTCTTCGAGTTTGGCCCAGAGTTTGGCCACATATAAATATGTCCATCGCATAAATGACAGAAAGTATTGTCGCCTGCAAACAACTTTGAATTAAGATCTTTATGTGTGCTTCTATTTACACGGTATCGTAAAATGTCAACATCACCGCTTTGAAAACCCATATTTCTACTTTGTCTTTATACCATAGTATAGTTCACACATATTCACTTCAATCAGAAGGGAACAACGTCTTACTCTCAGCGACTTCTTGAACTAGCTTCAGATAGAAATTGAGAAATCCAAAACATTTATGACCAAACAAGTTATGTGTATAGTTACTACTGTCAAAACAGATCACAGTTCAATGAAGATATAAGATCAAAAGTGAAAAGTTTTGAGCATGATCAGGTACACTTTGATTCTAAATCTAAAGGCCTGGATGATTATGGCCCTTTAAGTTGTCAAAATTGCTATATTACAGCTTGTAAACTCGATAAAGTTATACAGTAGTAAGATATCCATGAGAGCTCGGTTCCTTTTGCTAACCAGCCAGATCCGCCCATGCAAGACTGGATTATGGCCCTTGAAATTGTCAAAATTCCTATAATACAGCTTTTGAACACAATAGAGCTTCCATTTACTATTCGATCTTCACCAAACTTAGGTAGTAGTTAAATATTGATGAGAGCTTGGTTCATTTTGCAAACCACCAGATCCGCCCATGCAAGGCTGGATTATGGCCCTTGAATTTGCCAAAATTGCTGCAATAGAGCTTGTGAACACAATAGAGGCTCCATTTACTATCTGATCTTCACCAAACTTAGATAGTAGTCAAATATTGATGAGAGCTCGGTTCCTTTAAAAAAAACAGCCAGATGTGCCCTTGCACGACTGGACTATGGCCCTTGAAATTGTCAAAATTGCTATAATACAGCTTGTGAACCCATTAGAGCCTCCATTTACTATCCGATCTTCACCATACATACATGCTCTGGATTGAAAATGACCAAAGAACTATCCCAGTAGAGCAGAGGCCCTCATGGGCCTCTTGTTATAAATGATCTTGAATATGCGATTCGAAATAGTGGTTCTTGGGGGATACAACTATCTCCTGATCTGTTGAAATATTCTCCTTGATGTTCGCTTACGATGTTGCGCTGATGAGTAACACAGTAATTGGTCTCCAGATGCAACTGAATGCCTTTCGACGTACTGCACTAATTGGCAGCTGGAGGTCAATATAATGAAAAATAAAATTGTCTTATTTAGAAAAGGGTGGAGAATTGCTAAAAGGGAGCATTTGAGTTATACTAATAATCAAATTGAAATAGTTAACTTGTTTCCATATGTTGGTGTTTACTTTACAAAAAAATGTATCATCGTACACGATGGCTAAATATATAGCAGGTAAAAGTAAGAAAGTTTAAATATGTCTTCTAAAAGATTTACACAAAGTGTCTTACCAAACATTTTTCAAAATTGTTAATGCCAAAATAACCTCAATATTATTATGCGGAGCAGAGCTTTTGGTATTCCGAAAAGAATTTAAACAGTTGCTAGAGTTAAAATATATGCCTGCAAACGCTATATGCATGTCCCACAAAATTCTGTAAATTATGCCGTATTTAGTGATTGTGGAAGATTCCCGCTATATATATCAAATTCTAACCGATGTATCAAATATTGGTTAAAAATGCTAAACATGCCTAAAATGAAAGATATGTTAAAAACTCATAGATGAATATGGGTATCAAAATAAGGTTACAGAGGTGAAAAAATACATTTTTATGAATAGGTTTGGTTATGTTTGGGAGAGTCAACGTGCATCTAACAAAGAAACACTTTATTGCATGTTATGAAAGGAAATTGAAAAACCAGTTCTACCAAATATCTAAAAAAAAATCCACTTTATTGCATGTAATGAAAGGAAGTTGAAAGACCAGTTCTACCAAATATCTAACAAAAAATCCACTTTATTGCATGTTATGAAAGGAAGTTGAAAGACCAGTTCTACCAAATATCTAACAAAAAAACACTTTATTGCATGTTATAAAAGGAAGTTGAAAGACCAGTTCTACCAAATATCTAACAAAAAACCACTTTATTGCATTTTATGAAAGGAAGTTGAAAGACCAGTTCTACCAAATATCTAAACAAAAAAACCCACTTTATTGCATGTTATGAAAGGAAGTTGAAAGACCAGTTCTACCAAATATGGCATGACTTCTGCAGTAATAGCAGTTAACTGCCTTACAAGTGTTACTTTAAAACCTTATTTTGCTGCTGAATCATATCTGGCATTAGTTGATTTAGATAAATTTAGGAAATCTCTTTCAACTTTTAGAAACCTTAGATACTGTTTGTTCTGTAATAATGTTGTTGAACGTGAATTTCCCTCATAAACTGGACATGCATCCCAATTCAAATACAATTTACATACTAATGGCAAGTAATGATATGGCGATAGCTAGAAATCTTTCAATGTTTATATATTATGAAAGTAAACAACCGAAATCAAGTTAGCTTTAAGCTATAACAACACATGATGTTAGTATGTATGTAGTGTATATGTATGTATATGGGCCGTTGGCCATGTCATACAATACAAATTTTAAATTGGACAAGAATCCAGGTAAAGTAAGCATATGATAGGCGTAATATTGCATTTAAGCATGCTTTCGTCTCACGCAAAGGTTTTGATTGACTTCCGAGTAAAAGAACTAAAACAAAGTATATTTAGATCTCTAGTTAGAGTAACCTTAGACAAAGCCATACTTACACAGTTGAATGATGTTCACATTTGTGTCTTTTATGCATTTTATAAACTCCTGGAAAAAAAAAATAGCCGTAAGAATAATGGGTAAGTTTTCACTTGGACCCTGAAAATGCTTTACCTACAAGTATTCGTTCTTTATCATACAGGTAGAAAACCTTTGATAAATGCGATGCTGAAGATTTAAAAGAAACCCTGATACTGTTCAAAACCACATACCGAGGGCTTGGTGTGAAACGGTTTTAACTGAAATTGGTATTTCTTTACCAAGGTAAATCACCTCGCCATTAAGTCTTTTATAAGCGTTAAATCATTTTTCTTTGTAAACAATGGAAATTTAGGTGCCATTGCTCGTTCTGAGCAATGACACCTAAATTTGCATTGTTTACAAAGATGTCAAAATTGCCCCTAAACCAGGGTTTTCAAAATAGGTTTTTAGTTACAACTCTTTCACGCCAAGCCCTCGATACAGTTGTACATGTTTTGTGAATACTCACACACCGTTTACACAACTCTGTTCATAAATCAACATTTTACGTTAAGTTTTCAAGATGCTTATTTTGATGTTGAGGATTACTTAAAGAAAGATGTCATACCAGCTAGTTTCCAGGTTTTTTTTATAATTTTGTTGTTTCTAATTTATAAATATAAACAAATATTCATTGTATATCAGGTAGTATTGGCAGCTTTCTCTGTATCCCATGTTAATTGATTGTAATTGATTAATTGGGTATTTACGCACTTTTCAACAATTTGTCAGTCATATCACGGCGGCCAGTTCATCTAATAATGTGTTTCCTGGCATTCTCACACCAGTACTTTACACAAAAGACTTTCAAAGCAACTGGCTGCTTTTCCATATAGACTGTTAGCCCATTTATGGAAGACGAATGACGCTTGTCACGGCGACTTTTGTCAAACGTCGGATAGAATGTTGGCCGAACTAGGATTCGAACTCACAACCCCGCGATTAACAGCCCCGTGTCATTACCGACAGAGCTACCGGGCCTCGACATTCAATGTAAATGTTTTATACTAAAATCACACACAAAGTCAATCTCTCAGCATTAATATGATGGCCTCGGTACGGTACGCTTGAAAGCTTTTTACAACATATTGAATGATCACAAAGTTTATATAGTCATCTTTTCCTTGTTTGGTATCCAAGAAACCTCAATCATACATTAATGTAGATAACAGAAGAATAATCGTATTAATGCTAAATTTTCTAAACCCGATGTTTCAAGCTTTGCATTTCGAAGAGCCCATAAGAAATTGTAGGAATATCAAGATAAACGTGTTGAGTTGAGCAGCAAACATTACAGAGCCTGATTAGATGGCGCAGACGCACAGGCTTCAACAAAATCAGCCAAAGCAGTCAATGGGTTAAATTATAATTTACGTCGTGAAAGTGTGGTCCTCTAGCATAATGAATGCTTTGATATGCAGTGTGAACGTCACAAGTTGGCCATGTGATTAGATGTAATTAAAAAGTCCAAAGTCAATAGTATATTTAATTGTTATGTATTGTAATCTCATGTACTGTTCGTATAAATAGAACTGTCACGTGATGAATACATACCTATGTTAGTGTGCATGGAAACCTACAGTGAGATAGTTGACCTATAAGTCAAGTGACTACCACATATCATTTCATGATGATAACAGATTGTTGGTTTTATCAAGATGAATTAAGGTTATCTTCTAGAAGTACTAGTATTATGTCAGATATAATATGTGATGTGTTTACAATTAGAACATATAAATCATTATCTTCAGTTTTATTTAATGTTATCATTCGGCCAATTGAGGTTGTTGTTTTTATGTTGTTTTTTTTGTGTGCAGGGTGGTTTACGTCAACTTGTACAGCTATACCACGGCGTTTCCTGGGGGTACGTTACCAGACACCAGCCAGTCAGTCAGTCGTAATGATTAACCCACAAACATGAGCGCAAAGTCTAGGGTGAGGGGGGATTATTTTAACCATTTAAAGTATTTGGTATGACCCGGCCGTTCTAATCTAGTACTAGTTCATTTAGATCAATCGTATTAAAACGAGCTACGACTGGTAAAAGATGAATATATAACAAATTTTAAAATAATCACACGAACAATTTAAATATAACTGGCACAATCACACTTACCATCAGCCTACATGAAATATTCATAACTTTGTGCAAATGCCAGAATTAAAAAATGGAGAAGACGCTATCTTATGCATTGCAATGAAAGAACCCACTTAACCCTGTCGAACCAATTCAAAGCTTGCTTATCTCATATCATGAATGTCGCCAAATTAACCATTACCTCACTGAATTCATACAGCGGGTAGTTTTTTATGCATATAAATGAATGAGGAGTTATCAGTATAGATCAGGATTAAACTACATGAATGATCATGATCTTGGTCAACTATGATCTCAATTATAGCTGAAACTTTGAACAGTACATGTAAATGGTGTTTAAAGTCGCGTTAAGCCGGAAGCAGGGTTCAGACGTGACGTCAATAGAATGATAAGGTATTTGGGTTCAGTTAAAGGGTTTGTTCCCGTTTCGTCGACTCGTTCAGATTAACACCTATCACTAATCCGGGATTAGGGGGTACCTAAAGGGGTTTAGAACTATAAATATAAATCAATTTATTTGATTTTAAGGATAGACGCATTAAATGCATTTAAATAAAGAATAACTTTATGGCATTATTGAATAAGTTTAAACTGTCAATTTATCTGAAGGAAAGACGGTAATTGATCAGAATAATTACAATTTAAACGCGAGTTATAATTTAGTTGTCAAAGTTTCTCTTATTAAGCGTTAAAGTATTATTTTATAGTCATAAATAATGAAGTTCAGACTGTCAAGGTCTCTGTTGAACAAATTAATCAGACTTCATAGTTCGAATATAAAAAAAAAAGCGATAAGTGCAGCAAAAGATCAACAAATACGTATGCACAGGCTTATCATAGGTTACACTTTTCTCTAATGTTTTAGATTTCGCATTCTTAGGAAATAATGCATGTATTTATTTCTTTATCATAATCGTCGCTCTCGGTGTGGAGGCTCTAACCACTAATTGGTTAAGAGTACAATCCCTGGTGATAAGTATACTTTACAATAACCCGTTTGAGTCGTCATTGTTCGCGCAGTTAACAAGACCCTACATAACTACATGACGCGACTTATATTATGAGCGGCTATCTGCGAAAACCAATCTTAGTAATGTGTTACCAACGTAGAATCAGATCCGCCAGCACATCCACGCAGTCTGTCTTGGCCGTGCACTGTTCGCCGTCTAGTCATAGCATGGTTCAAGAAACTAATGTAACTGGATCCTTAACCCTTTCCCTCATACGACAATTCTGCAGCAGACGACTTTGAACTTATTTTGTCAAAACATAGAAAATCTCCGCAGTTGAATGGATAACCTATGAAAAAAAAGTGGAAAACATTGTGGCAAAAGGAGAAATTGCACGTTTTGTGCAATTTCTTCTTTTGTCACTATGTTTTCAAAAAGCTGTCTGCTGCAGAGGCGTCAGAAAGCGTCTATATGAGGGAAAGGGTTAACAGCTACGCACAGGCTGGTCTTGTTCAACACATGTACTAGTTACACGGAGCAACGCGTTTTGTGTACATATGTGTTAAAGCATGGTTACACCTCCTACTACTGTATACATATGTTAATGGACTCCATTCACTACGCTCGGGAAACATATAGACAGAGCTCTACATATTAAAAAGAGTAAAACGCATTCCTAAATCCGTATATGAACCTTAAACCTGTCAGTGAGACGATTGTGTTGAGTACCTACAACACAGGGTTTAGTAGAGTCGTAAGAGAGATATGGTTGGGAAAATATCAATTTACTTCTCCCTTTCTAGTCCTCTATACACTCGTGAATGTTCTTTATCAGACTAGATAATACGAACGTTTTAGATTGCAGTGGATCGATGAGTACATTCCGCGGTCCACTTATTGTCACATAGCATTCTAAATGGGAACATGTACCAACCCTTCAACAATACACGTATTGTCATATCCGATTTCAAACAGACGCTTGTTTCGATTTCAAATTCAAATAAAGTTTGAAGTTTCGGTATGTGACTCATAAACTGTAAACGATAACACTTATCTTACATTCATTCCCACGTATTCAGATAATTATTTTCCGAAAAATTCGGAAAACTACTTTCGCTTTCAGAACATTGATTTGTTGGAGAAAAGGCGACGAATGTGAACATGATCTTCTACTTCTCGTCTTCAGATCGTGTTAGCGTTGCGAGTGTATTTTTAAACATCCTGTCTAAAAGAGATCGTCCATTTTGAAGATCACTTATTTCTTGGTCGTCAATAATTGATTCACCACCAAAACCTATGATTTAAGACACTGGAAATTAGATAATTTAGTTACCCACAATATAGAGTTTGATAGTGTTAATAAATCCCATAGTTAAGTTTTTAGTTTGTAAATAACTTACTTCAACAAATCTTCTATTCAATATCTGTGTCAGAAGAAGTACAGTAAAAAAATGCTATAAATAGATCCGCGAAACCGTATCAAATATCAATGTATAATAGATAACATAATTCTCTAACCACCGGTGCTCTAACACTATTGTATGAGTGAGTGTAAGGAAAGACAACTCTGCGAAGGTGAAGGAGATAACGTCAGTCATGCTCTTACAGTGAAACAGTTGGGATTTCAAATCAACCATTCAAATGATATCTGTGAAGTATTTATTTGTTATAATAACAGTAGATATACTGAGATTTTCTATTGTTATTATTATTATTTCCTCCAAATTAATAAAGCTCATTTATGTACATGAATTGGAATGAAAAGAGCACTAAACGAAAAACAATACAATTCAAATGATGGTTATCAAAAATGTTTAATTTACACTACGCATATGATTCGTACAAAGAAACACTTGACAGCTGAATCGACGTGATAAGACATTGTTACACTCATCTGCTTCTAGAATATACATGGGTAAACAAGGAAACCCTTTTTATGAGCTATAAATCTAGTTTTCAGATACTAGTGAATGCTTTGTTATACAAACGTACAGAGAGAAATTGTTTACAATGAACAAATTTCCTTTTCCAAACAACATTCACAGACGGGAATACAACAGCGACTGTATATACTTCCTGTTATGTACTGTAAAGGGTTATAACTAACAAGAGTCCATGACGCACACGGAAGTAATTTATCAAGTGGAACAAAGGACGTGCTCCTCTAAAAATAAATATGACCCTATGCTTATATATTATATTTATTTTTAGAGGAGCAGTGCACGTCCCTGTGAGTGGACACGACATAACATCATCATAAGGCTTATTTTAGTGCTTATGTTTTGTTTATTTAAGCCAGGAATAGCACAGACATTATCTTGAACGTCCATTGATTTTTTGTTTGTTTGGAGTTTAACGCCGATTTCAACAGCTTTGGTCATATCACGGCGGTCAGTGCACCTACCCATGTTTTCCTGGCTTTCCCACACCAGTACTTGGGTCATTATCAAAATTTATATACATTTTGGTTTAAGATTTTCTGTAAAATAAAGATTGATGAATATCATTTGTTTCTGCCGGAGAACTTTCATTAACATTATAACTTTGCTATATATGAATATGCAATCAAAACATTGTCCTGTTTGAGAGTTTGACACTTTTTTAGAATGTTCGCACACACTTTGTTGTCTGTGGTGTTACTATCATATAATCACACACTGATCAAATACAAACATATTTTTAATACTTCCAAGTCACTGGATATCATTATATGAATAAGATAATCATAACTAGACAAAAAATGAATTTCATTTGTTAATCAGATTAGAGGTTTTAAGGTAGTTAAGGGGTCGAAATTAATATGGGTCAGTTTGTGATATCTTACAACATTGACAGAGTAGTTAAAATAAATGAAGGAAAGAGGTAAAGATAGCCTTTGAAAAAAAGAGATAAATCTCTATGATCATGTCCTACTTGTAGTCAAATTAATAATTTTTAGTAAATTTTGTGCACCAATTTATATGCTGTAACACCACAGACAAATTGTAACACCAAGGACAGAAATGTAACACCATGGCGCCAGTATGTTTAATATTTTCCTTTTTCAAGATTAAACATAGAACCAAAGAAAAAGACCAACCATCAAATTGTCTCCTGACAATAACAAAACTATGAACGCAAAAAAAGAGGGATTTAACGTTTGCCTTTTAAATTGTCTGTGGTGTTACTATATAAATGAAAAGGACAGAAGAAAGGAGTCGACTGTTTTTTTTTTATGTTTGGTGAACAATTAATATTAAACATAGCTGGAAATCAGCAATATTCAGGATTTAATTCAAGCAATTTTCATTTATTTTTACGAAAAAGGTGTATTTGTCTTTGGTGTTATGGTAAAATGTCTGTGGTATTGCTTTTTGAAACAAATATAGCCTGCATAAATAGTGTGACATTCTTTTTTTCTTTATTTATGTGAACTATACTGACATTCCAATGTGTGATATATGTCAATAATGTCTTCTAGACAACAAATGTTAAGAATAAAGAAAATATCAGAAACAAAGGGTATATTTTTCTGTGGTGTTACTTTTCTGAAGGTAACACCACAGAAAGAAACACCACAGACAAACCAGTGCATAAATGTTCGATAAAAAATAATAAAGGATCCCCGTCTAATTTTTAAATGTACTTCCTGTTAAACACAAGAGTTGAAATATTATGAATTAACAAAACTCTTGCCAGCTTCTAGTATTAAGAACTAGTCACATGAACACCACAGACAATTATTTTTTATACTACTCTAATCCTTCTTACTTTTTTTTTTTTTTTTGCCTATTCTTGGCATGTTTTTCTAATTTCGTCTGCTCATGGCATGAACAGGATATGGAGTCTTGGGAGAAACTATTATCATTAAAATAGGGCAAGAAAGACAACTCTAATTCATCATAGTCATATATGGTTACACCACAGACATGAAAACTCGGGACAGGTCTTGAAGCCAATTTTAGGATAAATCGCCACAGATTTTGAGGATTTTTTATTGAAAATTTAACAATTAATAGGGCAAAGAAAACATGGATTGAGTCAAAATATCAATATCACCATTTTTAAGGGAATACCAAAAAATGAAAATTAAATTTAAGAAAAATAACAGTGAAAAATGTGAAAAACTTGTCCTTTACGGAGGTATAAATCAGTTATGTCAATTAGATATGCACAGTTATCTATAAGGTTGAAGAAAATACATTGTATATTATGCAAAAACATATTGTTTGCAATGAATTTTATTGGCAAAGAGATTTTATACCAAAATAACAGAGAAGTGCATGTTTTTTGATAATGACCCACTTACACAACATTCTTTCAAAGCCACGAACGTCCATTGAACGGTATAATTTACTAAACGTAGAATCAAAGCTATTTTAAATAACCGCTCAAATTATTTATATCCTACCTTCAACCTTGCGCAGTTGATTAGTTTGATGTTCAGTCACATTAGTTTTAACGTCGGCACTACCCCCAGCTAGGGCGTGTCGAGTCAACATGGTAGTCATAGAACGAGTATGAAGTACTGTGGGGAAAAACACATGTGTAAGGGTCTCCATAAGCATGCAAAGACGAAGAAGACTGTTTAATCATTGGCGTAGGCGTGAAGAACAGAAACATCAATTAGGTTGTTGAGTGTTACAAATCAAAGTACTGAAATTACTAAACCTGGTGTCATGATCAAAGGTGTGTTGTACAGTGGGAAAAACAGAGATGCAACGGTCTCAATAAGCATGCCCTGTCGAGGGGGAATTTCTAACCCTTTCCCACGTACAAGAAATTTGCAGCAGAGAAATTCGAAAATATACCTGCAGAAATATGGAAAAACTCTTCAATAAAGGCATACTTGCACTGCAAATCATGTCGAGATCATGTTTAGAACGTTACATTGCAGGTGGTGGAAATGAAATTACAACCCAGTTTGTATGCAACAGTGAAACGGGGTTATCAATAGCATCACGGAATTTATAGAAACTATGTATGTTGGTATTCAAAGACAGCTACGAAACTGTAATCATTTCAGTTATTTTGGTTATTGATTACTGGTTTCGGGACACACATATCTGTGAATGTATCAATGAAAATAAGTGTGCAAATAAATCCATATTTCTGTAAAAGGCTGATTTCAATTGTCATGTCGTATTGGTTTAGATACTAGTTAAGCACTAGTTTCCTTTTAAATGAAAGTCTAATTATTTAATATAATTTAAAACATTGTGGCAAAACAGCAAATTGCTCATTATAGCCGTCGTGCTCAAAACAGTCTTCTGTTAACGTTTATCAGGGAATATAATGATTAACATGTTTCTATGTAAAATAACCAATCAGCTAGCAAGCGGCTATCACGTGACATCAAAAGATGAACAACACTTGTAAGGATAAATTATTGGATGATCTTTTTGCAAAAACGTTTTTAAATATTGTCTTCTTCAAATGCGTCAAAAGGCATTCACATGTACAAAAATACAGATTTTCTTTTCAATTTCCAACTGAAAGAATATGGAAAAGGTTATTCCCGAATTTGTGTATATATGATCTTCCGATCAAGTTGCATGAAAGTCCTACTTGGAAGAATCTGTTCAAAGTCAACATATGTACTCACTCATTTTCCTCTTTTTGTTTTTACGACCAGATGCATTAAATTGCTAATTTACATAATTTGTAAAACGTGCGTAAATTGAGTCATGTTTTTGTATTTATTGTTATATAGTGAAATAAAAACTCTATTTTGACGGATATTGAAAACGTGCATGAATTCATGCACTTTTTAGTTTTGTAAAATGTACGTGAATTTACACACTTTCAAATGTTTGTTGTATACAAAAGAATCAGATCAATACTATAATACGTAACAATCTTGTTTTAACTCTTCTAGCGCCATAGGCAATATTGAGGTGTTTTCAAACAATGCAGATTCAGGCGAGTCAGCTCGTAACGAGCTGTCTCACCTGAACTCAGCTTTGTTTGCCTTTTAGTTACCAAAATAGTCCAAAACTTTCATAAATTGAGAAATGGACACATCCGATTTTGAACATGGAAAAGTCTACTTTAAACAATTCGGCGTTGAAAAAATTAAGGCTGTATTATATTGTATTTAGTACAATAAGAAACGCTAAGTCTCAGACTCCAACATGCTCTTCTGATGGTTGAACACTTTGTATCTCATGTTTTTTTTGGGGTTTTTTACTGGAGTTTTACGCCAATTTCAACAATATTTCAGTTATATCACGGCGACAGTTCACTTATTCATGATCCCTGGGTAAACTAACCAATACTAGGCTAGAAAATGTGCCTTGCCCAATGGGCACTCCACCATGACCGTAGTGCCGCGACTGGGGATCGAACCCGGGACGCCCGGTTTCGAAATCCCAGACGCTAACCACTCGACCACAGCGGATTCCCTGTAGGTCATGTATGTTATGTAGTGTCGACTTATTTGTAAGACTAACCACGCTCTAATGGTTGTTTCGGTAGATTCTTTGAAACGAAACGCTTTTAAATAGTGGTTAACTATTCCTAAATCGATATCGCTATGGAATTTTTATTGGAACATGACCGACTTCAGGTTATCGATATGCTTGCGGCAGGAATGGCGAGATGGTAAAGTAATCTACATTTTAATTGCCAATTAGCCGTCTACATAGACGTACATTAACCGTGTTTCATCCTTGCATGCGTAACGATTGGAATATATATGATAAACAACAGTGTGTATGTAAATCATCTGAGCGAATAGTTTATGACAGATGTAGATACTGCTCGACACGTTTCAGAGATAGGTTTATGACAGCTATAGATACTGCTAGAGACGTTTCAGAGATAGTTTAACTAAACAGGTTTTTTTAAATTAATTTCTCTCCATCGAATAATAACGAAACAATTATATATACATTTTTTATCGATGTTTCCTCATTATTTGTATGAGCAGTACGCATTTAAGCACCGTGTAAAAGCGTAAATAAACAATTAGTGTTAAATGATATCAAGACTCGGCAAGAGAACAAAGTGCAGTCGTGTTTTATTAGTAGATAGTTAAATCACTATCGACCCCGTGCTACGTATATTATTTTACTGAGGATATTTACGACAAATTAAGCAACCATTTTTGTGAAAAAAAAATAAGCACTCGTTTTACTAAGCATCATTGTCACGACAAACTAAGCATCATTGTCACGAACAATTAAGCATAATTTTCAAATCAAATTAAGCAAAAATTTTATAATGAATCAAGTTCTTTTTTTCGACATAAGGTAAATAAAATGACACTATCTATATTATACGTTTAGTCTTTCCTTCTCTTCTTCTTATATAGCTGTCGATGCGCCATAACACAGTATACATTCATTCATTCATTCTTCTTATATAAGAGTTTATACATGAGGCTCTTGTGAATGTTACGGACACGTTAAGGTTATACAGGCTAGCCTGAATCGTTATTGTACTTCTACCCCGACTCATGTTTGTCTGACGCCGCTGAATTGTACATTGATTATCTCTTCATAGCATAAACAAGAGAAAGTTGATGCAAGGCATCAATGTCGCCGGAAAAGACTGCATTGATTTATTTTTTAACACACATGAGAGAATTTTTGAAATTCCACATAGATCTACAAATTTCAGGATTTCTTTTGGTCAGGATTTTGGATGTTTTGTATTTGTCAATAAAACCACAACAAATTAATACATTTTGGGATTTAAATCTACATGCAATAAAAAGCTATTAAATATTTCCATGTCTGAAACAACAATGAAAACCTTTAAACGCTTAAAACGGTGAAATTGCTGAAGACATGAACTTCCTCCTTTTTAATAATAATTATAATAAATATTTCACAGATGTTAAAATTTATCCTCGTATGTTTAAAAAGTAGACAACACTTGAAACAACATATCAGCTAAATTGTTTATCTAAACCGTTGATGCATACAATATATGTTTGGCGCAAGAGAAATGCCAGTTGCGAGTCCCATTACTATTTAATAGGTGGCAAGTATGAAATTAATTGGGTGCGAAAGAGCAGATTTTCTTTATTTCTAAATCCATTGTTTATCCGAGTTTGTTCTTCTCTTAATTTGTAGAGAAATAATATGTAATAAAATTAGACTGTGCGACGTAAAGGTTTGTAGTTATCGCCTTTTGATTACATAGTTTATGAAAATAAAGTATCCCAGTCTAGCAAATAGGGACTATTTGTCTTCGTAAATAAAACACAAAAACGTAAATGCCAGTCAAAATAAAGAAACTGCACATACTTAAAACATCGGAATATTTATTTCATTTTAGATGTGTCATAACTTAGTGTTTTTAAACAAACGCAATTGTAATATGTTCAAGACATTTAAAAAAAAAAAATCTAATAATAACCCCCCCTCCCATGTGATTTCCGAAAACCTATTAAAAATAGAAGTCGCGGGCTTCTGCCCGGCGACTAATAATATTATAACACACCAGTCCGATTTTAAAATACTTTCGCACAAATGTTTCTTTGGTGACCTTCTATATATATATCAGTTTCTTCATATCATTCTAATTTGACAGAACGCATAAGCAATACAGTTTCGGATTTTTTTTTACTTATTGCAGTGGAGAGATATTGACACTCTTACACCTCTTATGTAATTGCTTATATAAGGGAAAACTACAGTTAATACTTCGTATAAATTCTTGACCATGTTCCCTGGAGTCGACATAAAAAGCTACTTTTCAATTAACACGCGACGTAGTTTTTTGTCCGTCTCTCACGACATCGCCTTTCCGTGTTGAGCGTCGTGATGATTGTGGGAAAAGTGGGATTGAAGGTCACACAATAATGTTGGTGGTTGTTGTTGTTTGTTGGCGTTGTTTACCCTCGCACTCTGCAATATTGCAATTTGGCGAGCAAATTATGTTGGTTGTTGTAGTTGTTTGTTGGCGTTGTTTACCCTCTCACTCGGCAATATTGCCATTTGGCGAGCACATTATGTTGGTGGTTGTAGTTGTTTGTTGGCGTTGTTTACCCTCGTACTCGGCAATATTGCCATTTGGCGAGCAAATTATGTTGGAGGTTGTAGTTGTTTGTTGGAGTTGTTTACCCTCGCATTGCAATATTGCCATTTGGTGAGCAGATTATGTTGGTGGTTGTAGTTCTTTGTTGGCATTGTTTACCCTCTCACTCGGCAATACTGCCATTTGGCGAGCAGAAGATGTTGGTAATAACGATCTGTAAAATTACAATAATATTGAATATTGGCATATATATAACTCTCACCATATCTAAGCTTAAAAGTGTGAATGAAGTGACCATGTTAACCCTTTCCCTTCATACGACAATTTTGCAGCAGACGAATTTGAACATAATTTGTCAAAAAATAGAAAATCTCTATAATTGAATGGATAACCTTTGACTGAAAGTGGAAAACATTGTGGCAAAAGGAGAAATTGCTCGTTTTGAGCAATCTCTTCTTTTGTCACTATGTTTTCAAAAAGCCGTCTGCTGCAAAGGCGTCAGAAAGCGCCTATATGAGGTAAAAGGTTAACGCTACTACAATTTACGGTGTTCCCGTGATATGTAACATGGAATATCACATGTCTACCTCAAAAAGTGTAGATTTTCTGAAATTTAAGTTTCTTAGAATACAATTGCATTATGTAAATTTGGCGAGTTCCACCGTAAACCTAATCAGTTGTTGAAACATATCCAGTGCATACACTATATGCACCGTGACTGATTATTTGGGGTTTTATTGTATCGGCCTACAGTGTAGACTCCCCTGTCCGCATACATAACACCGACTCCTAGATATAACATCTTATAGAAAAAGGTCTAGCTCAGGTAGTCTTACGGCTAATCAAACGCTTGTATGAGTTCATCTCATGCAGTAAGGTGCAACTGATTCAGTAATTACAGTTTAACGCCGTTGTCCCTGTATTTCAGCTATACCACGATAGCTAGTTCAATAATTACAGTTTAAGGCCGTTTTCCCTGTATTTTAATTAAACCACGATGGCTAGTTCAATAATTACAGTTTAACGCCGTTTTCCCCTGTGTTTTAATTAAACCACGATGGCTAGTTCAATAATTACAGTTTAACGCCGTTTTCCCCTGTGTTTCAATTATACCTCGATGGCTAGTTCAACTAA
The DNA here is from genome assembly GCA_031761405.1 of Serripes groenlandicus. Classification (NCBI taxonomy): domain Eukaryota; kingdom Metazoa; phylum Mollusca; class Bivalvia; order Cardiida; family Cardiidae; genus Serripes; species Serripes groenlandicus. Next base: position 91,819,773 of record JASEVX010000005.1, on the reverse strand, counting down.
CGTCACGATGGCTAGTACAACTAACGTCACGATGGCTAGCTCAATTAACGTCACTATGGCTAGTTCAACTAACGTCACGATGGCTAGTTCAACTAACGTCACGATGGCTAGTTCAACTAACGTCACGATCGATGGCTAGTACAACTAACGTCACGATGGCTAGTACAACTAACGTCACGATGGCTAGTTCAACTAACGTCACGATGGCTAGTTCAACTAACGTCACGATGGCTAGTTCAACTAACGTCACGATGGCTAGTACAACTAACGTCACGATGGCTAGTTCAACTAACGTCACGATGGCTAGTTCAACTAACGTCACGATGGCTAGTTCAACTAACGTCACGATGGCTAGTTCAACTAACGTCACGATGGCTAGTTCAACTAACGTCACGATGGCTAGTACAACTAACGTCACAATGGCTAGTTCAACTAACGTCACAATGGCTAGTACAACTAACGTCACAATGGCTAGTTCAACTAACGTCACAATGGCTAGTTCAACTAACGTCACAATGGCTAGTTCAACTAACGTCACGATGGCTAGTTCAACTAACGTCACGATGGCTAGTTTAACTAACGTCACAATGGCTAGTTCAACTAACTCACAATGGCTAGTACAACTAACGTCACGATGGCTAGTTCAACTAACGTCACAATGGCTAGTTCAACTAACGTCACAATGGCTAGTTCAACTAACGTCACAATGGCTAGTTCAACTAACGTCACAATGGTTAGTTCATCTCACGTCACAATGGCTAGTTCAACTAACGTCACGATGGCTAGTACAACTAACGTCACAATGGCTTGTTCAACTAACGTCACAATGGCTAGTTCAACTAATGTCACAATGGCTTGTACAACTAACGTCACGATGGCTAATTTAACTAACGCGCTCTTATTGGCTTACTCCCCACTCAACATTTTTCACAGGCAAATGCCTACCTCTCCACAAAGACGATAAAGCTCGCTGGTGGATGGGAGACGAAGGACGATTAGTTTCAATGACATTGTCAATCATTGTAAAGAACTAATTGTCGCGCCGTTTTCCGAACCAACACTACTACCTTGGATTTTTAGCCCTCACCTAACGTACCGACTTAAATAATTGGGTTCAACACAGAACGATTCAAAATCGCCTGACTCATTACGAATTCAGTTATTTATTAGATTAGTACATATCTGAATCGTAAATCTGATTGTTCCGATTTCGGAATAATTTGACAGAAATATGTCTGCGGTGACCCTTTACACAACTTCCACAAGCTTTATTATTTATTTTTTTGAAGGGGAAAGACCGCCATGTGTTTTTCTCGTCAATGTATATATGTTCATTTGTTTATCTGTCATATATGTTTACGGCGATGTAAAAGAACTTTATATGCCGAATAAATGAACTTGAATTACTTGATACTTTTGATTTTTTCATAAAACCTTATTACAAGGACCCTTTATTGATTTATTGTTATATTTACGGTGTCTACTTTTCGCTATTTCCAATTCACTCTTTGTTACTCAGACAGTAGCAGTTAACGCTTTTCCTCATATAGACGCTTTCTGACGCCTCTGCAGCAGACGACTTTTTGAAAACATATTGACAAAAGAAGAAATTGCACAAAACGTGTAATTATTCCTTTTGCCACAATGTTTTCCACTTTTAGTCATAGGTTATCCATTCAATTATAGAGATGTTTTACTTTTTTACAAAATATGTTCAAAGTCGTCTGCTGCAAAATTGTCATATGAGGGAAAGGGTTAACTCTTTCAGCGCCGAATTGTTTCAATTAGAATCTTCCATGTTCAAAATCGGATGTTTCCATTTCTCAGTTTATGAAAGTGTTGGACTATTTTGATAACTAAAAGGCAAACAATGCTGATTTCAGGTGAGACAGCTCGTTACGAGCTGACTCACCTGAATCAGTATTGTTTGCAAAAAACCTCAATATTGCCTGTGGCGCTGAAAGAGTTAAACATTTGCCACCGTGATATATGTATGGCTATCGTTGTCCTATGTTTATACTTTCGGCCAGTACGACGTCCCCATTTGCGGTACACGTATGACCTCCAGATAGTCTAAGTTTATACCCCTTACTACCCACTGG